>JAQFYC010002079.1:0-28324 GCA_034694165.1 Tomocerus mixtus | reverse complement strand
TAATGCAATTAGGCATGCCTAAAGTCTTAAGGCGTTTAGGTAATTAGGCGTTAAGGGAGGCAAGGTTGAAAATCCCCATTGATTTTTAATCGATTATTACTAGCCCAGCTAGTAGTACTGCTTTCGTCTGCCCGTATACAAAATAATACATTCTGAACATTTTTTGTTTCTTTAATTTTTTCTCAAAATTTTCGAATCGAAGTCTATTAGAGGGTTGCCTGGGCATGGGCATTATTGTAGAGAGTTGCCTGGGCATGGGCATGTGGCCATTATAGTAGAGTTGCCTGGGCATACGAAATGTGAGCTTACATTTAGTATGCATACAACAATGGCATACCAGAAACATAATGCACTGTCTGGTCTCAATTATCAACCGGCCAACACGTGGTTCGAGGTCATTTATCAAGTTGGGAACGAAACTGGTCTGAAGGCAGCAGGAAGGCGGGAATCGGTTTCTCTATGACAAAACTTTCGTTCCCAACGGCAAACCGATTCCCGCCTTCCTGCTGCCTTTTTGAATTGTGTTAACGGATTTCAATGCATGGATAAATTTTACTTTCTCACAATGGCCCAACTTATTAGGTATGTGAGATTTGACCACAAACGGACTGTATTATGTGGGGCGCCGTGAGATTTGGCCAAAAACGGACTGAATTATGTGTGGGGCGATTGGAGATTCGACTAATAGTTCCCTTCTCTGGCCATTTATAGTGGTTACTGGTTACTATACCAGTTTATTGTGAATTATTATTGTTACTATAATTATTACGTCTACTACTACTATTATTTTGATGTATTATATTTATGCGCGGCGTCCCTTCATTTGTAACAAATTAAATTAGAGTGTTAAGTCATATATAGACTGCTCACGTATTTATATAGTAATTAAGTCATAATATATAGATTCATATATAGACACGTTTACAGGATTGTCTCAAAAAATAAAATGTTATTTTCATACCTGTAGCTGTAGGATTTCTTGTAGATAATAGGGCTTCCATTTGAGGTTTCTTGGGTTCTACAAAGGACATTGAAATTTTATTATTTGAATACTCAATTCGATGTGTTTGTAAAGTCTGTAAATTAACTAAGTTAATTGTAATGTTGCAACTGAAAATGTTTGTGTATTGTGAGTTTAAAAGGCACGTAAGAAAGTTATTTATATTGTAAGTTATCTGATGATCAAACTATAAAACCTGCAAATGTGGGAACCCAAAGCATAACAGTAGCTAACAGGAATGATCCCCAAAGCATTTTGAATGAAAAAATAAGTTGAGGAACATGTATGATTTTCAAACCACGTCCAAAGAGTCAACGGCTGGAATGACCAACAAAATTAAATAAATAAGTAGTATATATTTAATTTGGAGCAAATGTTTGCTTAAAGAAATGAAGAATGAATATGGTTGTTTTCTGCTCGAAACGCCCACTTTAGTAATGATTTGTTAATTAGGTATTTAGAACTATTGATAACTTTCATATTTTATTATTTTATATTCTGTATCTTTTTACAATATAATAGTACTTTAATAATAATTGCAAATACAATAACCATTTCACTTTTACTTTCATAATATGGAAACAATGCGCAATATACAAACAATTTTAACAATGAATTGCATTGTATTTTGTATATATTATATGCTATATCGTTAAGTTGCATCAATTTGACACAGAAAGCTACCTTTATGTAACGGCTCAAAAATTAATATTGATAACTAACATTGCATTTCACAAATTAAGAGTATGTTATTGGAAAGCCAGGAAAAAGCAACGTTTATAATTGCGAAAGTGTTTTTAAGAAAGTTATTATAATTATCCGAAACTTTTTAAAAATCACACACATCATTGTGGACAATGGTTTGCAATAGCAATAATTTTGGATTCGCACTATTTTTCATATTAAGAAATATTAGCATGTCTTCGTATGGAGAAGTTCAGCTTTATTTTGCAACGCAGCCAGTTGCTCTTGTGAATGAATGAAAATGAGGAGAAGCTTTTATGTTAGTATCTGAAACTGAACAGTGTGGATTTGTGCAATGGACACAAAATTATAGTTCAAGGTAATTATTGGATAAGCAACCTAAATCATGAATGTACTTAATTTGGAAAACCACGCTAAAATAAATTATGCATTATTTGCTACGCTATCAATAGGAGCAATCAATCTTAACTGCTAAAAAGAGAAATTCAGAAGGTTATGCTTTTAGCTCCGACCAATTATGACATTGTTATACTTCGTGTAGGTGCAGTTCGTATGTAGGTCAAGAGGATATTTGAAAATTGAATTTTTTATAAATATATTTTATGTATTCCATCATTCGCACGGTTATAATGTTAATCTTAACATTTCCAGATGAAATACTATAAAAAATGTAGGTGCAAATAAATGGATATTGTCACCGCATGTCTACCTATAGAAAACGAAGAGGAGCCTCAGGAGATATTCAATCACACCGTTTTTAGCCTGACTTCGGATTTAGTATGTAGTGCTCCTGTCTGTCTGTCTCAAATTGGAATCCAAAACAGAGCTTTTCTGTAAACTTAGCACTACTTAATAATGCACGGTCCATAGAAATCAAAAAAAGTTTCTAAATATTTGCTTCAGTTTCCAGAATTCATTTATAATAATGCGTACAAATAAAAGTACTTGCTGGATAATACGACCGTAAAACCACCGTAAAACATGCATTAAATCCCTCTAGGCAGGAGCCAGAGAAAATTCAGATTTGGTCCCAGGATTTATAAGGGTTTGGTTTATTAAAGCATACCGTGGTTTACCATATTTTCGAAAATAACGTCCTATTTAGTATGCGTACATAATACATACTTAGCAATACATTATAATAAATATGTCATTATATAAATTTTATACGTGTAGTAATTAGTATAATTAGTATACGTAAGAGATTTGCATATTATTGGACCACGAACTACCTTAACTCAATGTTTATCAACGCAGCTAGACCTTCTTCAAGTTATCCCTGTCAACTTCTGAGTTTAATACATATTTTACGGTATTACATAATATTCTGGAATAAGAGCGTATTCCGTACGTGCTTCGGTTTACTTATATAGGCTGACTGAAACCTTATTTCAATGTCAATTCTGTCGCCTCTCCGGTTATCGTTGTCAGTATTACATTACGGTGTAGTTTAAATTCCTTAGCTATGTAATAGTAATATATATAGGACAAAATGCTGCATAATACTTACCATTAGCTCACTCACTGCGCAATACTATCATGCTGTATTAATTAGATATCCTAACATAAGCAACTTATGCATGCGATGAAGGAAAATGTAAAAGATGAATATTATTTTGAATTGAGAACGAACAAATTAAATGAAAACGTAGTCAACAACCTCATTTCTACTTAAGTAGGTATATACTATTTGTAGCAGATGTTCATGTGGCGTGAATTGTATATATTTATGTACTAACATGTACTTATGTGCTTTAGCTAATAGGAATATATTTTTCTCTTTATGTAGTGTAGAGAAGCAGAATTTGCATATTGCAATAGACAGTATGCAGTCTATGCAGTAGTAGTAGTAGTAGTAATTGGTATGGTAGGATCTAGAAAGTTGAGAGACTCTCTTTTAATCTCCCAGTCTTAATTTCGTCGTGTACTGTACTGTAAGATTTTTCAGCATACACGAGACGAAAACTCTTGACTTTTCTTTTTCAAGTCGCAATTGTAGATGTATACTTAATAGCAAAATCAAGTTATAACTTTTGGGACTGGGACAGTATCTTTTGCTTAAATTTTTGTCAAACTAATACGGAATGTTAAGAACAGATATCTAATAAAAATATATCTCGCAATGTAACATTCCGGCAAATATTTATTTAACCTGACTCATTTTGATTGCAGATCATTCAAAATCTGCGTATGCTTTGTCAAAAATGGTATTTATGTCCAATTATAAAATATTCTTAATAATCTCAAGTTCACTCTTCCACAATCCCTGCCATTGCATAAAATGGCCTTTAAGCTACTACTATAACATGGATAGCAAAACAATTCTTGCAATCTAATTTAGTTTTCTGTGTAACAAAAGCGAGTGTAACAAGATTAAGATTGGAATGTATTCCCTAGTCTGTCTGTGAGGATCCATGTTGTTTGGAATTTGGAAGATTTATGTAAAGTCCTTCAAATGATTAAGTCTTTAGTCGTAGATACCTTAGAAAAGTTCTCTCTTTTGTTCTACTTCCGATTAGTCATTTATTCGTTCGCAAAAGTGTTATTTTCGTAAACTTATACAATAATACTTTTTTAATGAAATCAAATAAGATATCTATTTGCGTTCTTCTGTAAACTTCCCACTATATATGCGTATTTGAAAGTTACACTAACTTAATTAACTTGTTTACATGACAGACTTGTTTTACAGACACTAGGCAAGTAAATAGTACCTACGTAAATTCTTATTCTAGGTAATCGTCTTATTTTAAAATTACTGCAAACATTGTTAATTAAGTTACCTACTCACTAGTATGTACATATATGTATATATTGTATGCATAACTTAGGTAATTGTCTCTCTTACAGATATAGAAAAGGAGAACGACTTCTCGCAGTCGATGTTTTCGACAATTTATAGAAGAAAGGGTGCAAACAAAATATTCAGAACTGAACGAATAGGTAAATATATGACTACACCC
Organism: Tomocerus mixtus; assembly: GCA_034694165.1. Lineage (NCBI taxonomy): Eukaryota > Metazoa > Arthropoda > Collembola > Entomobryomorpha > Tomoceridae > Tomocerus > Tomocerus mixtus. The sequence continues at coordinate 23,656 of JAQFYC010002079.1, read as the reverse complement.
TCCTCAATGCAGTACAAGTATGTATGTACATTGTAAGAAGGGCACTTCTATATGCATTACATATGTTTGAGAGTAGAGTTCAAAATAATCTGGTTAAGTACGTAGAAAGAGTAGATATTTATTAAACTCTGGTCCTCAAAATGAAATAAACATGTTACGTAACAGAAATGACGGTGACGGAAAGTTATTAGCAATTATGTATCTATCATGTGAGTATATTGAAATCTCTCATAGGTAGGTACCTTTTTCATGAGTGAGTAATGTACAGTACATAACTAAAGCTACATAATTAATTATGGTATACACACTTGCACATTAATGCAAACATGGACAGAAATTACTGATAGTTATATTTTGAAGAAAACTTTTCTTTAGTTCGCTCGTCTCTGAATTGAAGGTGTGAAGCTCCACTTTGGCACATTCCCTACGGTGCGGTGTAAGACAGATAATACATACAGCAGACAAATAATAAACTTTTTACAGAAAGATGAAGACAATAATACAGAGCAGTACAGATATACGGAAGCGGTATATGGTAATTGTATAAGCTTTCTCAGCATGTGTTCTAAACATGCTTTCTGTGCAATATGATTTTTGTATCATTAACGATGGTGGCCGCCTTTTTGTCGACATTTAAAACTAAGTAAATATTTTTAAATAAAACTTGTCAGGAGAAAGTAAGGGAAAGGTAAAATGCTTCCTCATTATTTGTATCGAACAGATTGTACCAAGAACTCGCAATTTGAAAACTATAAGTGGATTCTAGAATGCAATGAGTAGTATAAAAAGTGTGAAAATTTTTATCAAAATATTATAGGGATTATTATTTTGTTACCACCTTAGTATGGGGTTATCATTTTTGTTTCCACAATTTACGAATAAAGAAAAAAGGTTGCCTATTTATTATCTAAGTTTATAGGCACATACTATACAATAGTGGCTTAGTATTAGCATCCTCTCACTGATATGTATGCTAAAGTAAAAAATAAATGATCTTAGAATGGGAATGTCTCTATTGAATTGAGAACGCATACGATGCATGTCTTTCTAGGTTTAGTAAGTAGTTTGTCTATTTTATTGTGCTCTCCTTTCCTCAGATAGAAGATAAGACATCCGCTCTATATCTGAAGGTTAAATTGAATGTTCAAGTGAATTTTCTTCTATTGGGAGAAGGTTCTTCTTAGTGTTAGTAAATACTACTCATACATTCGCTTAGCTTACAGGAAGGATCTAGTATCTTTATATCTGCATGGCAGGCAGTCTCTAGATGTATCTGAAGATGAAGTATTTCTATTAGATAGACTCTAGACACTAGGTTTTCACCCTGGATCAATGATTTACATCTCACTCATGCTACGCAAAGATCTAGTCTGATCTGAGATGTGGACATGGGCTCGGCTCAGCCTAAACTTCAACCTTAGCGTCATAAATCAGATCAAAGTATGAGATTTCTGATATGACCTAAACTCCTTTTTTCATATCTGTGTTTGCATGAAAAAAATATTCTAAACACAACCGATTTTACTGACAGGGTATTCCTTCGTCTCTTAGTGTCTGTCTGCATGTCTGCAAATACAATTTCATGTAAATTCTTATTTCCCAATTGGATTTTTATTCCTTTTCAATTTTCTTGACCCAAGGAGCATACCCGATGATTTATAATGTTTCGAGTTGCACTCCTATCTTCAGTGTACAGATACTGCTCAGTTGCAATACTACTTACAACATCCATTGTGTCCTAGAAAGTATTATGTATACTATGTAACATGTGCCATACATGGCATTACATGTGGCGAGACATGGACGTGACAACATGCCGGTGGTGTTGGAAGGCTTATGGTTATTCACTCAGTACTGGAATATTATGGGCTATTTACATCAGCTCAATATGTAAATGAAATAGAAAGCATTTTGTATCCTGCATTGCTGTCTGTCGCATGCAGTGCAGTTGAAATTCAATTGTAGTATTGCTTAGGTCATAAAATTTCAAACCTAAAAACTTGTCATTATCAAAAAATATTGTATAAGGTTGGGGTGGGGCACAACGAAACTTTTACCTTCTACTGGAATTTGAAAAGAGAATACCTACATCATATTGGAATTTCTTTAAAAAATTAGTGCAAATGTGTATTGTGCTGAATAATAAATGTATCTAGTTAAAATGTACGTCATTGTCATTCAAAATTAAAACCTAACTAAATGGTAAGTTAAAGTTAGAGAAGGATACGTGATCAGTATGTTTCAGTACCTAATTTACTGTATCTACGCATTTGAAGGCATTACGTGGCACGTAACCTAACGTAAACTCAGGCGACTTAAAAAAAGTAGTGGAAAGTTAAATCTTGTTTACTGGTAGTAATAAGAGGTAAATTCTATGCAAATTAGCTAATCACACTGTTTTGCTTCGTCGAATTCTTTGCATCCTTAGCAATGTGACATAACTACTAATGCAACGCACAATCTCATCAAGTCTATCTGTATAAGCATATTCTACGAAACTAACAACACAATAACTACAGTAAAGTAGCATTAGCGGATGTTTTTCCTTGAAACCCGGCAATAAAGATGTATAATTGCCTTGTTGCACGCAGTTACTTAACATTTACACATCTACCTGGCAATTAATTTACAGATATATAGACCATTTAACCATTCTTAAGTTTACCTCGCTCTTCCTTTCTTCGCTGACACAAAAGCTGCTGAAGTATCCACTGAAATGAAAATGATGTTACAGGAGTTTTGTTGTTCAAACAAAAAGTTCCTAGTCTCAAAGAACAATTTTAGTACTTGTACCATGTTGTCTCAAAATTCAACGCATAGTATTCGCCGTTTCATAATTTGACAGCAGTTCTAATCGTATAGGATTTTATAGAATTCGTTATACGTTTGAATGTAGTATTATTACATTATAATGTAAGTGTAGTCAATTATACAACATATAAATAAACATACTAAGTATCTGTATATATTAAGCTAATGCAATGCAAAGAAATTTTCCCATAAAGTCACTAAACAAATATTGCTTTACACAGAACAACAAACTCCCTGTAACATAAGATACACATACAGATATAAATGGGACACCGTCAGTAGCTTCTCTATTAAGTACGTACCTCTACCATAAATACCTTAATTCTTAGTTTAGTTACCACAGTTATTTGGAAGGAGGATGCACGTTTGTAGGTTTTACGAACGCGAAGGGAAGTGAAGTCATTCCCTTTGACTGCTCGTGGTTGCAAAGTCACGAAGAAGAGGACAGAACTTTATTAAGTCAATTACTTTGAGTTTCTCTCACTAATATAAATAGATCGAGTGAAGTGAAGGAGAGAAGACAAGGAAGGAGTGTAGTGTGTTAGATATATCTGCTACAAGGTGTTTATGTCGTAGGGAGTAAGACTAATTGGGAAGAAAGACCTATCCAATTTTTAAATGGATTGTCTCTTATAATTGTACTTACATTTTTAGATTACCCATTGGAAAAGTAAAAGACAATTGTGAAGGGATTGCTTTTAATTGACATTTGGGCTTTTATGTTACCTCTAGTACATGTATTATGAAAAGCAGAAAAAACGTATCATTGTTTAATTTAATTATTTAATTATTTACATACATACTCTAACTGGTATGTATTACCAGTTCAAATACTTAAATTAATCTGTAAGATTCCAGTGTGGGTGCCGTAATGCCTCCTGTTGGTTTTTCAGAACACGACACATACATAGCCTCATACTTTTTTAGGTGGGTAGTTGTGTGTATATGTACCTACACTCAGAGAACACTAAAGCTGACTTTGACTCCAACCAAACCAGATCAATGCAAAATTTTATCCCAAGGCATGGTGAAAGTGTAGTAAGTGGGGAGGGAAGTGGAGTCAAAAGCTAGTTTAATTCGTTCGGCTGCCAAGAGCAATCAAATCTCTCCATCCTTTAGTTACTTTCGTTATTTGAATCAAACTCATCTTTTCAGAAAGTGACTACCTATGCTATTCCTTCCTATAGAATAGTAGTTATAGTTAGTTAGTTCATGTTCATAGATCATTCTATTTCCTATCTACAAACGAAAGCAGACTTTTACTTATACTACCATATGCACCTTTCTTTCTTGTGGTTCCATTTCCATGCAAATATTAGTTTTTTTCCTGGAACTCTTATAATTTTTTATCATATTTACATACACAAACATCACTGAGTCGTACGTAATCATCATACAAACAGATATGCTTACAAAAGTCTCTAACCTGGCTTGATCTGCTATAAAAGACACAAGTACTGCAAATATAAGTATACAACTGAATTTTTTACATACAGAAAATAAACTACTTATCCTGGTAGCTATAATCCACTTAATATATCTAATAATTTCTTGAATTTTTTATTTCCTAATCTCTTTCTTTGTGATTAAGTGGATTTGACCTTTTAAAAGGAATTTGTCTTAGGTAACTCATTTGTCGTGGCCTAGTTAAACTTTCAGGTTGAAATGATTTACATATCGATATGCGTTAAGATGGTCTACGAGCTTGAAAGTTACAAGAAAATGCAATCTTAACATTTATCCTCAAATGATCTTGATGAATTGAATTTGAATGTTCATTCATATAATATGTTAAATAGTTTTAAAAACGATCTCTCAACGATGTGTACCCTTCGATTGCGAGCACTCAAGTTAACTACAAAGAAGTGTTATTTCTTACGATGTGGTGTAAGTATCTACTTTCCTTCATTGAAGTAGACTTTAATTAAATCTTCAAGCATTTATACACAGAGGTACCAATTATATTACATAGGTACAACATTGTGAATCACATTTGTGATTCAGATAAGCAAGACTATGATTTGAACTAAATGTGTAGCAAGTCCATTTATGTTCGTTATGGTAATCATTACTGAAACTGCACTTAACTGGTAAACACTTACAAGAATTTCCTTTTACATTCGAGACATTATTAAATGCAAGTTAGTTTTATAATGCTTTTGTAGAATTACTACTGAGGAGCTCATCATGTGCTCGAGAAGACTCAAATGAAACTTTCGTTTTGCGTTTGCATTTATGAATAGGATAAATAATATGGAACTGGAAATTGCCCACATGGCATCGCATGCTAAAGTCTTAGTCTCATGCAAAAGGAAAGACCAGACCAGCTTTAAAATCATAGTACTACTACTACTTACGTTCTTATTTAATAATATGCACTATTACATAGCACAAGTCCTCTTCAGACTGCTGTCTACAATTCACTCTATTCTGATGGGAAATTTCAGTAAGATCCATACACTAAGAATAAAAGGCTCCCACATATAAGGAGAAATTCTTATTACACAATGTTGCGTGTGCCTATACTTGTAAATATTTAATACATACTACTTCTAGTATGTCCTAAGTGAGACAATAGTAATACTAGCTATGGTAATTCTTACTAGCCCTTACGTTATATCTGTACGTATATAGTCTTTCTACACTTATGTAAGTTCTTTACGAGTGCATCGATGCTTAGTAGTATTTCTTTGCTAGGTAAACCTAAAATACTTTAAGGCACGACCTATTTAGTATAGTAAAGTAAGTAGTACACTCAAGAGCCTTTCTTTTAGCCTTTTCTGATGAAGTTACGTGAAACCTGGCTCTCTTTCTTATATGGGTAGTACTATTCTACTCCTTAACTGAACTGCATTATCATTTTTATGTGGAAAAAATGGAAATGTTCCCAGTCGGTTGTTTACTACTTATCTATATCACGCTTCGTGCTTTCACTGCTTTCTCCAATGGAGAAAGTATGACATGCAAAGGCATTTCCCTATTTCACCCACACTTTTCCGTCATGTTTTATTAAGGCTTTTCCTAGCTGTGTCAGAGGCAGCAGCTTTTAAAGGAACAGAGAGTGAAAGAAGGATTTGGTATTTTTAAAACACTTTTACGGACCACATGGATTATTTCCACTCTTCGGGTTTAATGATTTTAACTGTAACTCAAATTTTTTATGTACAAATATTCTTAAGTGCCTTTTCTAGACATGCTTAAGTAGGATTCAAGCTCACTAATGAACTTCGGTTACGGTATAACACATAATTTACTCATTGTGCTGAATGAACATCTTAATTAGCTTTGCTACGCAAACGTTCCAAATGTTATTGAGTAGTCAGTCTTTCTCCTGTACCTAGAAGGGCCATTTAAAACTATCATCGCAAGTTTTACCATTTACATCTTCATGTTTAGAATTTGTGTTTAATCTGACAATGAGAATTGAAGAGCAAACGGAGATGGTGACGGATGTCATTGACATTTCTAGCAATTGTCATATCATATATTTTTAGAAATATTAATTTCCGTAAATAAAATGTAATGCTTACTCCACATGTAATATTAGATAGTAAGAAGACTACTAAATGTACACCCTGCACATACATCGGAATTTGTGTGTAATGTCATTTAACCCTGGTATAATATAATGGTAATTATTTCACAAAAATTCACATCAGCGGAAACTGCATTCGCTAGTAAATAGGGCTCCGTTGCGAGTCCTGTCTGTCATGTTCTAGAGATTCGTCTTTGTCTGTTACTGCTTCGTCTCGCCTGTCTTATCTTTCTGACTTGTGTGAGATGCTAGCGAGAGAATGGATGACGTGTGAAATAGCATGACAAACAAATGTAAGACTTGTCTGTCTCCCTTTAAACTTTCTACCATTTCTCAACGTCTTGTTAGTGGGATACTTCTACATGGTGGGAAATACTACTAGAGCCATTGAATATTGCATTGCCACAAAACTTTCATGTCTATAGTTTATTTATAAATGTTGTTGTCACAGCTGTACCTCAGGCAAAGGGGGTTCTGTGCCTGCCTAAGCACTTTTCTTTTTATAGTACTTATTTTACTTTTTGCGAAAATATTGTCTGTGATTTAAAGGATGAAAAAAATAATATCTGACAGTAAATTGAGGATTGATAGGATTGATTGGCTGGTTGAGTTGTTAATTAATTGAATAACTGTATATTACCTTCATAAAATATTTACCTATATAAAAACAGTTTACAGATATTTCCCTACTAATTTGTATAAATTCACTTGTCTTACAATTTTAAAAGTCTGAAAATGTTCATCATAATATATAGTAGAAAAAGTAATATAAAATTCAAAATGAAAATTGTTACTGCAGATTTTAATGGAATCTTTGATCCTGCCTGGAGGTACAGTAAGTCTATGACAGATATTATATACTCTTTGATATCATCCAGCACCACAAACGCCTACATTTAAGCTAACAAATAAGAGTAAACACTACAAACAAGCTTCCTATATTTACAAACGTACGTGATTATAGACAAGTACTATCAAAAGGTCAAAGGAGTTACTTTATGCCTATATTATAAGTATTTTGCACAAAGTACTCCTTTCCTTATCTCTTTCCTGCGATTCTTAAAGTACAAACGTCAGCCAAGTGCATTCACTTTTTCATTCTGACGGATCCTTTAGTTGGTTTGTATTGTGTACCTACTTAGGTATACATAAATACATGCAAATGCAAACCCGGAAATTAACCTAATATAAACATACCTTCCTAGGTCCATAATTCATATTTTATGTAACATTATAAAAGATTCAATGTATTTGCAATGTAAACATACGCAAATATCAAATGTTAATAAAATATGAGCTTGTCAAAAGTTCATACATACGTAGCGTAAGATGAATGCTGGCTACAAGATACTTGCTTGATAAGATTTATTTGTAAATATGTACATATGGTGTCTCCAGTAGATTGTACACGCGAGGGAGAGACAGTGTCCTTGCATGTATACGAAGAAATTAATGGTATAGTTTAAACGTTTGATATTGATGAATATTAATCCTAAATTGAGGTCCATCTGCATGACACATTTTTTGTAGAATTTCCAAGGAAAGCTTGTTTTCGGATACGAGAGAGAATTGACCTCGTGTATTATCTGTTCTGTCAAAGATTGATTTTATAACATTAATTGACTCTGTACATATAAATATTGAGCCTTATATGGTATGCCGGTAATACCATTTGTAAACCATTGTGTGCAAAGCAAGATACCTGCAGCTTCGCTATTTTCCCAGTAGCTTTCAGCTTCTTTTCCCATATAAATCATCTTACTGGTTCACACATTTGTATGTGTGATACACTGCAATGTAATAAACTTTCACCACAGGGCAACTTTAAAAGTATATTTGAATCAATTTTTAAACAAATAAATGGCAATATTGTATTGTTGGGAAATGCTGCGTAGTATCATATCTTACATGTACATTCATACTGTAGGTATAATAGGAGAGTGCAAATAATTTTTAGTAAGATTCTATTGACATTTTGTATGTGACAAGTGCAATATAAATGAAATATCTTTCATTAGTTGTGCAACCGGGTAGGCTATAGAGTGCAATCATTCTTTGCATTACAATAGGGAACTTCCGCCAACACGCCCACAACTTTTTTATCAGTAACTGCAAAACTTTAGTCATACAAATGTGAATTACTGAGTGGCATACGGTCGTTCTATTTATATTTAGAATTGAAAGAAGGTTTTTCTCAAATGACAAAGAAATATCAGTTTGCTTTAGAGTGCATCAACAGAATGCGATGCAATCATTATCACAACTAATTATCTAGCTTTGAGTGATCTCTAAAGTGTGGAGAAAGTCTAGTGAAAGTAAGATAGCAGAGTCAAAAGAAATTGCATTAAATTATTTTTTATTCTTTTCATTCAGCGATAAATATTTGAACGGCATATGTTAATAAAAGCGTCTTGTGTGTCTCTTTTTAGATGTGGATCGACTACAGCCTCAAATGGAATCCAGCAGACTACGGGGGTATCAAAGTCATTCGCATTCCTGCGGAGAAAGTCTGGAAACCTGACATTATTCTTTATAACAAGTAATTCCCCTGTTGACATTAACTTAATAACGCATACATGTCAGTAGTTTGATTAATTAACTTGTATGTTCTACCAATCTAGTAATTTAAATATTTTGTACTAACTATTCAATTAACGATTTTTATAATCTGAATGTTTACTGAGTAAAGACATTGTGAAGTGCAAAACAAATAATAGGAAGCTTCTGCCTGCAAAAAGAATAATAATGGGATTGCTATATTATTTGATGAGTTCCCATTCTTGTACATAAGCAGTAAGGAAGGACGTTTGGCAAATTGTGTATAGGTATTTATACAAAATGACAATAATCCTCGGGGAGATTCGATGTCTGTATCTATAAATAGATTTGTCTTTTCATTATCCTTCCTACCTTCCCCTTTATACAGCAGTCACGTTAATTCTAACGTTATTCACCTTATTGCAATCTACTGTCGTCATCTAAAAAGTTTCTTGTCGTAATTTGGGTTAGTGTGACAACTTGCACAGAGGGAAATGTTGGGGTTAGGTACCTTTGGTACGATAAGTATATGTATACCCCAATTCACATCAAGATTATTGTGCTGTGTACTGTATACTAGGTTTGTACAGCAGCATTATTAGAAAAACCTAGTCAAGCAAGCCAGCAATAGCGAGAGTAGGAAATGGTATGTTATAGCAGGTACATACATACACAGCAATATCGAATGAGCAGTGATGTGACGCTACTTATATATCTTTTTATTATTACATCATAAAGTAAAAGGATAAAAGAGTAATATACAAAAAGTTGGTTATGTAGTGGTCTTGAGGGTTTTGGCTGCTATAAGCTTTCTCTCTTCAAGTACGTCTGGTCTCTTCCCTTACCTACAATGTGATTCGCAAATAATTCACCATTATGCTTTTACCACATTTTTGTACAGTGCCTAACAAATACATGACATCGCATTTTCCCCCATTTCCCCTTAAGTGTTGCTAATCAAAAACATTTAAAAAATTCGACACAATATGATGAAAACATTTTCTTTTTCAAAAACAAAAGGTTATCATAGAATTTTAAAAAATTGGGAAAGTTCATCAAAACAAAATCTGCTATGACCTTTACATTGTAGTGTGCATATGCATTAAGTTAACACATTTGTGAAAAAGGAAGGATCGAGAATTTGTAAACTTTGTTGTACAATTACGTTACCCTTAAACTTTCACCTCCTACTACTCGTATACTATCTATATTAGCTACTTTGAAGCTTAGTGCCTACTTACATAAGTACACACTAGATCAGACCAGACCAAACCACAGAAGACAATAAAAAGCGTTATATTCTAGAAGAGCCATAGAGGCGAGCGTACATTATTTGAAGGGAAGGTTTGTGTTTGTAGTAAGTAGCTGGATTGGTAGGAGTATGGTATGTATCTCAACTGAACTGAACTAAAGTACTACATGCTCTAGTCAACATTGGATAAATATCCGAGGAAACATTGTTTGTAATATGGTATTGTACAGGGACAGAGTGAAGATGCATGTGCAACTTGTCTCATGAGAGGTTGACGTAGAAGTCAAGTTCTTTTTATCAGATAGACAGAGAGAAAGTCAGAGAAAGGCATCTTCTCATTCTTCTCATTGATTTCCTCTTGAGAATAACGATTATAGCTTTTGCACTTCTACAACTGCTATCTGTACATATTTGTAGACCTATTTGTTATATATTCTATTACTTAAATGTACTTACCAAGCATAGTTGGATCTGGATTGTCTGTTCTGCCTTGTCCGTCTTGACTGACTTTGATTCAGACTTCAACTCCAATCCAACCTGCTGGTTTGGTTTAGTTCTAGATTCCAGTTTCATCATTTCCTCTTTTACCAAAAAATAAACTTTTAGATAAGTACACATGATAAGTACAAGTACAATCTAAGGATAAGATGCTATAAGATAAAATCGCATTATCTATTATTCTGCGTAACCTAAATACTGTATCCTAGTTAAGCAAAAGCACAAATTCAGCTTTGGCTTTGGCTTTGGCTCAACGCTAAACGTTCAACGCTTTATCATTCAAGGAAGCTAAACTGACTTGAGGGAGCTCAATTCTCCCCTTTTCCTAGGATAACCTTATCTGAACAGATTCGAATTTGTAGTCTTTCGTCATTCTGTGCTCTATATAATCTATAAAAAGAATTCCTAGGTACCACGAACACGACCGCGATATATCTTCGTCCTACATTGTAAGATAGGTTACCTATTTACCTTAAATATAAATATATTGGTTTCCTTTGCCTGGAGCCAAGATGATATAGTAGTAGAGATGTTATCAGATGTGACGAGATGGGATGTGAATGCAAAGAATAAGAATCGAGTGAAAAAGAATGAAGCTTGTCGTCTGTCAATGCTCTTGCTGTCCTGTTCCGGAATTGTTTCTTACTATTCCTAGTACAATAAGATATAGAAAGATACTGATGCGATGCTACGATTTGTGATAAAATCCAAGTCACGATCACGACTTACCATTTAGGTAACCTTTATATTTGTCTGTAATGGCAAATGGTAGCCAAACGACCTTTGTTTTGTAAACCTAGAAAATAGTACCATGATACTATATGTAAGCAGATATAGCTTTTATAATAGCACTTACTATATAAGAAGAACTAAGAATGAATACTAGAATTAAAGAAGACTAAGCTATAGCTATAAAAGAAAACGAAATTCTGTACTTTCTCCATTATGAAAACATAAATAGTGGACGTTATGTATAAATCTCTTCAAAAATGAGTTTAAGCTGCAGACATAGAAGTAAATGAAGCAAAAAAGAAAAAAAAAATCATAATAAGTGGAGTGCAATATAAATGTGAATTATGAAGCGGAATTTGGTTCACCCACGCTGCCTTGTGTTTGTGCTACACTTTCACTAACTACATTTTGTACACTCTTAAAAAATCCGATTAATTTTAGTGTTTTTGGAACATAATTACCTGTCAGGTTTTACTTTGACAAGTTTCAAACATGGAAATACGATAAATACTTGTCTTCATATTGCCATGTTACATTAGTGCAAACAAACTGAAACTGCAAACATGTCAAACTGTTGAAAATTTTAACTTGATCTGTTAGGAATGTATGTAGTACATTACATATTATGTATAAGCAAATCTGCAAATAGTTATTATAGTGCGATAGAATATAGGGATCTGCTAACATACAGAGTAAATGAGCATTTCCCTGTGGTTTTCAAAAGCAAGAGTCGAGTATTTGGTTTTGCTTGCCTTGGTTTTCGTAGTGGCTCTGGCCCTTTAGTTGAGGTTAGTCTAGTGTACTTAACGTTAACGTTAACGTTAGTCTTATACTTAAGTATGTACACAAGTACTGCTTTTAATAGAATGTAGAATCGGAAGTTGAAAAATTAACAGTAGAAATTTGATCATTATTCTTCTTTATGAGAAAAGTACAATTCATTTGCAGCTATTTTCAACCATAAATAGTAGTTACAATGAGCCAAAATGTCAGTGTGTTGTGTTGTGTTATGCAATGAATAGTAAACATTATACATAAGCTAGTGTTAATACTATATAGACCTCATCTTCGTCACTGTGAATTCAATTGTGTTTCTTTATACAAATATATACATGTGCATGGTAAAGTGTTTGTGGACTAGGCTTCTGAAGTATTGCTATACCTACTTCCCACTCTTGTTATCCTATCTTTAGCGAATATTGTATTGCAATTTCTGCTAGACTCGTAAAGAAACACATTTAAGCTGAGAATCATCACTAAAGTAAACGATACGGTTATGTTATTTTACGGCCCCTACTTGGCACTAGATTTTTTACTTTGTTTAGTGAGTGCAGTTCTAGTTTCAGTCCAGCCAAGCAGTACCTAAACACGAAAATTGCTTTTTCTCTTATCTACACCTTTTTTGTATGGTGTCCCTTGTCATTTAGGTATATCGCATTTCATTCAACGCAGTTATGTTGCATTGTTGCGAAAGGTGCTCAAATAATAATATCGCTACATGCAATTTCCCCAGGATTTCCGTCCAAATACCCAAATATAATTTTTTCTCTTACGATAAGGATAAGTTGTTCAGCTGCAAGAACATATGATTATTATTCTGTGTATATTAGAGCAGGATTTATTTAATACGCTTATGAGATTTCGCTTTCGCCATTTATTTCTGTATACATTTATGCTGTATTATATTTCAGTGTAATTTTATAGAACACACAACCAGTTAATTTTGCAACAGTCCTTACATATTTATTCATTTTCTCTTTAATGTTTTCCGTAATCTTTATATTATTATTTTACAAGGATTGTGTTCGAATGCAATGTAACCCGTATTGGCAAAGTGAAAGCACACAATTTAAATTCTCCTAAAGCTAACTATTTATTATGTGGCTATGAATATTCCTATTCAATTCTCGCCGAGTTTGAAATTTTAAATACGTGTGGCCATTAGACACTTACAATTATTTTGCTTGTCTCATTTATAACACGGAGACTGTGAACTAATGTCGTACTCACTTTAAATATTGTAACAACAACGGCAGATTAGTAAGGAATTTGTTCGTTTATTCCATTGAAGAAATAAGAAAGCGCTTAAATAATAAAGCACTAAAGTATTGCCGTAGGGGACCTACTTTCTTTCCCTACCGTACATAGAATGTTAATAGTTTAGAAATATTTATCTGAATAGCCACTATGTATGCTACATATTATATGCAATGGATTACATACAAATAGTTTCTATCTTTTATCTACCTGAATACAATAGATGACCATCATGACCTCTTAAATTAAGTAGAATTTCTTATGATTATGGCGATCGTTTTACGGTTACGATAATGTGCCTGATAATGTGCAATAAGAACTGGGTCGGGAAAGCACTCAATTTATATACTACCATACCAGTGGGCTGCTGCATTTTATCAAGAATTTATAGGTAGTCATGCAATAGTAAAGTAAGGGAAATGTATTCGGTGAAAGCTATAGGTATCCTGTAAATTTTAAGGATAATACGTTAACGAATCGGGGAATCATAAAATAAATATTGTGATGTGATCGTTTGGCTCATGGAATTCCATTTTCTTTGTTGGGAAGTGAATTGTTTGCCATTGTTATCCTTACTAGAGTACTATTGCTGCCTTGAGGTACTATAAACATGCCTACCTAAGTACCTATGCATGGGAGTACTGGCTTTGTAGCATTTTAGCTCTAATCGTAAAGTGTACCACCTATGATACTTATTGACAGGGTGAAAGCGCAGAATGGATAGAAAATCCCTTTAGTAAAGCTACAACGTAAAAACCTTAATAAGGTTGAGTAATTGTACGTAATTCGAACTTTTGGATTTCTGAAACCTGTATTATGGATATTTTAATCAAATACCTACCTTATTTCAGAATTTTTACTATTGATAGCCTTCGTTTCACACTTTTCAAAGGAATATTCCATACATTTTATGGAGGAATATAGAAATTGGGAATATTTTTACAGATCGAATCTATGTAGTGAATTTATTGTGCGCTGACCTGTTAAAATGAATGGAACATAAAAGTAGTATAATATTTACCTACACAATAAAAGTAAATCCAACCGAGAGTGGGATTTTCTTGTAAATGTAGTAGGTACCTAAGCTTTTACTTTTACCATTTACCGGAGTCCAGTTCCATTCCAGTAAATATTCCTCCCCCAGAGTTGTTGGATGTTGATATAATAATAAGTATAAGGTATTTGACTTGGTTGGATATCTGACTGAGCTGAGAGATTATAATGTGGATTTTATTGTTATTCCGTAGTGCGGACAGTCAATATAACTTGGCGATTCTGAGCACGAACGTGATCGTTACATCAGACGGTAACTTAACCTGGTTGAGTACTGCCATTTTCAAATCCTCCTGTCAAATCAACGTCGAGTTTTTCCCGTTCGATGAGCAGAACTGCACTATGAAGTTTGCCAGTTGGACTTATGACGGATTCCAAGTAAGTATACCTACACTATACACACCGCAGATTCACATTCATAATATCTACTTATATGTAGCATATCACCATTTCCTACTAACACACAAACCTCAAATCTACTATTAAGCTTGTAGGTACAGTATAAAATACTAGGAATGTAGATCTTATCATTTACAGGGATCCAAATAATCATTGAATTAAACCTACTTACTACGATATCCAGCGGAGATCAACTTATACGTATGGACACCTTTTGACCAGACATGCACTCGAAATTAGCAAACACAATTTTGCTCCTAATTTCCACGAAAACTATTTCTGCGTGTGTTTTTCATTTAAGCGAGAAAATGTTATAAATATTCGTTTAGTTTTGATAATAGTTTATCTTTAATTTCATTATAAATTGAGCATACGACTCACTCTTCGTTCCTGCACAACTTTTCGTTTGTCGGAATAACTTTATTGTCAAGAATCTGTTTAATATATTCTGTAGCATTTTTAAAACTGGACAAAATTAGGAAAAGACGTAAACATGGATAAAATATTTCAAACTAAAATTTTGTCCAGGTTCGACAAATACAATTATAATATTATGCATAATTTACAGTTTTATTTTGTATAAGGAATTTTCCAGTAAATACGTTATGTTTCTTTATGTATTGGCACAAGAACAAAACAGCTGAGTGTTAAAAGCTATAAGGGATTCAATGATTATTTAGAGTCCTGTACATTTTGCAGTTGAAGATATCTTTCATAGAATGCAATAATTCCTTTAAATAATATGTCAGTAAGCACACTACAAGAGAAACTAATCCCCACTAAGTTATCTTTAACCACCCTGAGCTTTGTGCTCAAAGAGTTAGTTGAATTGAAATATAATGTGCAAATGCATCCAACAGCCAAGTTCATCGATCGTGATATGCAGTAATTAATCATAAGAACTTATGTGCCTAGGAGCTAGCTACTTATCGTAAGTTCCTAGCGCAAGGAAGTTATAACAAAGAGACCGATAAATGTTCCACAAGGATTTGTACAAAGTGAGAATTATCCTGATGACAAATGTTTCCGTTCAAGGAAAACCCTGCGGTTACATACACTAATCGTACAATTAGACTAGAAACAAAGTGCTATAAAGATAGAAGATGCCGTGTGTGTTAATTGTTAATGAAAAGTTGAGATGAATAAATCAGCGCGTTAAGATCATGTCCCAAAGTAGCACTGTGGGTATTTACGGGATTGTGCAGGTGTTTGTGTGCGGTTTTGCTTAGATAGTAGTTAGGCTATTTAAATGTTGATGAAGAAATATCTTTGTCCTTTATTATGAGATAAGTGGAAAGTAAACTAATGTGGCAGAAGAATAGAAATTATCTGCTTCATCAATTCAATTCATGCAGTATGCAGGCAGGAAATGCTTAACACTTAAACTCTAAAATGATGTGATGACGTCTCTTGCGGTGGTTTCTCTTTTTACACTAATTTAAAACAAGATGTAGGTGAACTAAAACTTTCAGCAACAATTTAATATGTATGTGATGCGGCAACATGTATGTAGCGGCTGAATACATGCTCCATTTATAAATGGTTAACTATGTAGAAGGTAAAGTGAAAGCGATTATCCGAGCTTGAGTTTCTAAGGTTCTAAGGTTGAATTGAAAATATATATGCCAAAGGTACGTAGTACTTAGATTTTGCAAAAAGGTCTGGCGAGGTTATAAGATAACGCATCCCTAGAATCTATGACATAGTTATACATATAAATGTAGTTCTGGATTGGATGCTTGTTTTGGTTTACAAATCGTCTTACTCAAAAATGTAAGTAGGTAGCTAACATGACGAGTTTAGCAGCAGTTTATGGTTTGCTGAAACTCTTCAGGGAGTCTAAAACTGGATAACTATTTATATATAGATGAAATGCAGCATACATATAAACTGCTGAAAGTAAACAGATAAGCACAACTAGAAGGCCAACTCGTGGGCCAATATTTCACTGGTAGGCTATGTAAAATGCAATGCAAGTAAGTATGTATACCTAATAACATTTACTAGTTCATTCCAACGAAATAAAAGTGCAATTTTACATTACAGGGAATCTACCTTTAAGCATAAATAGCTATGCTTAGTACTTATAGTTGTAGATACAGATGAAAAGATGCAAGTTGTATAGTAAATACCATAAATGCCTACTTATAGTACACTTTATGTGACGTGGTGATAGCCAAGCCATGCTTTTAGACTAAAGTGAAAGTGTATTTTTAGGGAAATAATGAAAGTAGGGATAGGATTCCATTTATCTTACGCTTACTCTTGTTTATATTACTTCTGTTTTAAAATGTTTATGTTTTCCAGTAAACGGAGAACACTAAACTCCTGTTTCTATTATACTTAACGTCATCTTGAAAATCTCAACTCAATGACCCCCGCCATCAGCCATTTACTAAAAGTATATCTTTATAAGAGTACTACTAAAATATATTATACTTAAGCATGTTTTCTAAATAAAAACAGAACTTGGGTACATACTCACGATTGTCACGATCATGAACATCAGCTACGTAGTGTACATACGATAGTATAGTTTCCGTATTTATTTGTAAACACACAAGCATACGTAAGGAAGACAAATGCCTATATCTGTGTAATGCAACGCAACTCGACACGTTTTAAGAATTGCGTAGCATATATATCGTAGGCACAATAATATATATACAAGTAACTAGAACAGGAATAAGTGAACAAGAGACGAATTCACAATTGCCTCTTTTTGTCTGTAGAATGGAATAGTTTGGATTTTCTGATCTGTAATCAGTTTTGTCGTCCGTCTACAGTCCCAGTCCCCGACAGACTCATATACACTCATAGTCAGTGTTAGTGTTACATCTTTCTCGCATTTGCTTTCTTTCGATTTTATATTCTGAGACGGAAGAGGGTTTCCGTTCCTTTCCAAACTTTATTCTCATAGATAGTATGATTGGATTGGGCAGTAGTAAGTAAAACTACTAAAACTACTGTTCGTCTAGTTTTTATATAGGTGTATTGTAGTATTGTAGGATTTTATATACATACAAACGTAAATAGTGAACTGAATATAACAGTATTTGTAACAGAAGCATGTAGTTTTATTTCTATATAGTAAAGCTCATCTCTTGAAATGGCAACAATAAGTATGTATGTACAAACTGAGAAAGCATGAAGGAATATCGACGCTCTTGCACAAATGCCTGATTGTCTGTAGTCTGTATAGTAGCTACTATCCTGTTTCTTTAACTATATTAGGTGTAAAAGCTTCTGGTTTCAGTATTCTTATATGGCGCATTGCACTGCTTTGTCTTTCACTGTTGTTCCACTCTAGTGTAAAGTGTAACATAGGATAGACGTGCAGAAAGAGGACAAACCCAATTTAAGACTCAAGTCTTCATTTCGTCATCGTTCACACTTGATCCTTCCTCATTCCTCCTACTAAGCTCAAACTCAACTTGAATGCCTCATCTCAGTCCACTTAACTCACAATCAGACAGCTTACGTAGACTTCCCTTTTGTTCAGTGTTCAACGCTTTAGAGTAAGCTGTAAGCTCTATCAGTATATTCTAGCATAAATACTCGTACTGTTATAGTTTGTATACTTATTACATTTCGATATACGTATTTAGCACCTAATACCTAATAATAATACTGGAAACACCAATTATGGAAATTACGAGAAGCATGACTAGTATATGGTGCTATTCAACCTTTTGTAGCTGTGCTACTACGCAGTAACATTTGTTAGCATTAGTTTACGCTTTCACTTGAGCCGAAATTATGTTGCTTTTAAAGTTGTTGACCGATTGACTCGTGTTACGCATACCTACATGTTTTCGTACAAGTATGTAGCAATTCATAGTCTACTGTACATATATAGGTACATATTCTAACAAGTTACATTGCCTTTTCTGACGAAATAACTTGCAGTACCTAATTTATAATGTTAAATAATTATTTAGCCTTGTACAAAGGATTTTTCCTATCTACTTAGTACTATAAGTAACAAAAATACATACGCTTAAAAATATTCACGTTCTCCAAATCGAATAAGTAGGCAACTTTTTATGGGAATTGGGTAGGAATTATGATCTCTAACTTACTGAAATATATTTGAATGGCAAATTTTTAGCAAGAAACTTACCAAGGAACGATTTACCTATTAATTGCATAGTATGTAAGATTATATGTACATATTGAGTGTGTACTGTAATTATGGATTATGGCTTTCGCTTTTTAGATAGAATCATAACATAAAACTATCATAAATAGTACGTACACAAGTCCATATTTTCTTGACGTACTGTGCATAGAATACCGGTTATGTGTTTATGAAGAAGGTGATACGAAAAGTGTATAGTTACCTACTAAGAACGAATACTAAATTCATTTTTGTAGAAATGAATTGATGTGAGGCAACACAATAATTAATACTAGTATAGTGTATAAATCAATTTCAGATAGGTAATTCTACATCCCAAATAAAGGATTTCCCTATCAAAAGTCAAAGAGCATTTTCGAGGAATGAAATACAACTCAAAATGACATCTTCCTGAAAATCTTGCACAAAGTTTACTTATAGGAACAAAAACAATAAAGAAGTATTCTTCAAAGGTTGTTCCATTTTCCTTCATTCTTCAACTGTTCGAATCCCCTTGCGGCACTGTACATCTTGCATTCCCCATACAACACATGCAAGTTTGTGTATTTTGTGTTTGAAATGGATTTTCTAACCAATTTTGCTTTCCTGCTTTAGTTCATCAGTCAGCCAGCTTAACTTACATTAGCTAGGAGAAGGGTTTGTTTAGTAAGTTTCCTAAATTAAAGTATTGCTATTTCTACTATGTGTAGTAATCAGGAGATATGATGGTATTCGAGCTAAGGTTATATACCCTGTAGCTATATAAAGTATAATAATAAGTAATATCGTTAGTTATAGTTAGCTATAATACAATATGATACCTGTTTAGACATTATTCTTTGCCTTGCCTGTCAACATTCAACATCCTACTACGTAACAGCTAACACTGTAATGTAAAGGCATTGTAATCAAAGCACCCACTGACTGATAGGTAATTGTATTTATACGTATCACATCACAGCTCCAAGTCCAAACTTTCAAAGTTTCGACTTAGGCAACTTAAAACTACACTTGCAGACTTCAGTTTCCCTCGCTCACAACAGTGAATATACTCAGAGACTAATTAAAACATGTCTAACCAAAAGTACTGAGATGGGAAACACAGTTAGTTGCTTGCTTACATGGTTTGTCTTTCTTCCTTACGGGACAGATCTTAATTCCCAGTATTCTTCTGTCTCAGGCTTCCTAAAGATATTTTACAGACAATATACGATGTACTTTATAGCTGTTTACATTTCTGGTAATTGTGTATTGCACGTTGTATGTCTTTGAGGTATAACTTTCTATTTCTGATTAGGCAGTCTACATAAAGAAAACAAAGTCTTTGGCATTTCCTTCAGAACGGAAACCCCGACTGGTTTCCTCGTATTAAGTAAATAAGACGAAATAACTTCATTATGTAGAGTAACACCGGATGAACTTTTGTTGAATATACAAAGAAACTAAATTACTATTAAATGCTTTCACCGTGTACTTTGAGTTTCACTTACACCCTTTTAATTTTATAACTAATAAGTTAAGGGACCATTTTATAGCATTTAGTAATGAAATATATTATAATTTCGCTCCTCAACATTATTGTGCATGCAATTGTAAAGATGAATTTTATAATATAATTCTTTCGTTGAGCATTCGTCAAACGTAAAGGTCTAAACGTCCATATTATTTTTGTCCCTATCACAAGCACCACAATGACGGCACTTTTGCTGATAATTAAAAAACTGCAAACCAAATGAGAGCAACAATTCGGTTCAGAGTTAATTTTAAGATTAATGCTAATTTATGGTACTGCAATAATATTCCAATTTAGGTGGCTAAACTAATGCTACTAGGCATGAATGGAAGTTTTGAGCATAAATATAATAAATAATAGACTTTTCATTTGAAACAAAATGCTTTCACTTACCGATTCACCCCAATAAGTTTGCAGGAAACCGACGTTATGATTTATAAAGAATAAAATTGATTGTACGAGTGCATCGCATTTATATGTACGATAATACGTAAGTTGTAAGAACAGCAGCAGATATCTACTTATACAAAGGTAATATACTTAATATATTTCTGAATAATTCACCTTTTCGAGGAACTGACGAAATTAAGACGCTGTGGAATCCTTCAAACTAACTTTCTCTAATCGACTACTTTTAGCTTTTGGCATTAGTTTTCCCTAAGCTGTTGTAACCAGAAAAGCAAACTGGCTAGATTTCGATGAGTTTGCCCAAAATACTTTTCGAGTCATCAGTTTCACTTTCACCGGATTTCTACATATAAGTATATAATTTCCCTTGTTAAAGGATATCACTTAAGTACTAGACACCTTTAAACTTCCGGACTATTAGGTCTGGACTGACTGTTATATACTAAACTAGTAAAGTTGGATTAGTTCCATGTACCTATAATATTATTGAAGACAGTTTAAATGAAGGCACTCATTAAATAATGGCATTTTAATATTATGATTTCGTATTAGTATTAATAATGTAGCTTTTCTATGATTTATGGTAGTAGGTATGAGTTACGTGCTAGCTAGTACTATACCTCATGTCAAGAAAGTTAGAAAGGAAAATTAAAATTCATAGTTTCCTTATAAGAACTATCAAAAATTTGTGACAGTTCTCAAGAAGTCCACTGAGCATTACAACTTGCAAAGTTTCGTTTCCAAGATGTCATGAGAAGTCTTATGGCTTGCGAATTGAAGTAGCTTTTTATTGATGAGGGTTGTTGGTTTGACCTAGTTTTCCAATTGAAGAAATATCTTTCGCCCACCAATATAATAAGGAACTGATACAAACCTAAACTATATATATATACATAGGTAACTTATGCTATTTCACCAGAAAAATATCTGTACAAAAAGAAGTAGATGAAAATGTGTAAATAATACTACACGCCAATAATAGCATGCCATATGAACAATAAAAATTAAATTTTGCAAAATAATTGCCGTATTGGTGTTTTTGTAAGAGTTGTATGTAACTTTGACCCTTCGTTTAGTTCAAGATGTGGCCTTGGCTTGTCGTATGTCGTATCTGTACTTAGGTAGATGGATAAGTAAGTAAGTAATATGCTTTCACTCTAGAATTGACAGGGAAGCCAGAACTAAACATTATTATCAACTTTTCTCCAGTCCTACTTCTCCTACACAGAGGTAAGGAAAGCAATTTAGGAAATCCAATCAAGACTGTCACCTTCAATTCGCGTAATGCTAAAATTATTATCTTGATTTTTCCAAGTTAAGTAAAAGAGTAAAAGGTTATATTATATTCCTAAGTAGAATACAAACTTTAGTTACAACTTCGATCGCAGAGTTTCCGAGATTTTCTCTTTTCCCCTAAAGTTAGCTTAGGTAGAAATGGCTGCACTACGCTTTATCATTTCTTCACCAACAAATCGTAAACTTATTAAAATCCAATCGGAGTTCTCTCAAATCTTCTATGCAAGTCAATTAACTTAATTATTGTGTACAGCCTGGGACTAATACTACTATATTAAGTATTCATAATCGAGATCGAGAGTAGCATGAGGTAACCGCAATATTTTAGCGACTGAGCATGAGCATACATACCTACAATATGGAAAGTTGTTTTAAGTTTAAGCTCAAAGTGCTTTTATGAGTAATATTACAATAATGCACTTAATAGGGTTTGGAATCTTATCCAATAAATACATTATGGTTGGAATGGAGTTTAGGGTTAGATAATTCATAAAATGCAGAAATGTAGACAGGTTTGCAAATGTTACCTAGTATTTGATATATTAATCACTAAGACTAGACAAAATAAAGCAAACTACATAACAAACTATATTTTCCCAAGTCCAAGTTTAACCTTGGAAAAAGAAAAGTTAATCTCACGCTATTCACGTTTCCAAAGGAGGAATTGTACATGATTTTCCTTCAAACACATGCAATTCTATAAATTCTTGCAAAAGGTTTATTTACAAACAAGCCTTTAATTCCGAATATTACGTATAGGTATAGTATTTAAAAGATTTTCCGATTATGAAACTATTTATCTACCTATACAATTATAAGGTTCTTAAGTTACAGTGAGGCTCACATTGAAAATCTTTACATCACATAATAGCAATCGCGGTTAGCGTTAGTATGAAAAGCAAATGGCAGATATCCGTATCCGAGAATCTTACACAAGAACTACTTACTTAGGTAACTTATGCGTTTAAATAGCATAGCTGTTACATAACATGAAAAATGATACCACTACCACTGTAGCCTCCATTTACACTTTTGAAATTTAGTAGTTTACATTTACTACAAACATTTATATACCAAAAAGTTATCAGGGTAAAATGCCTGTTGAAATATACTGGAGTACTTGATCTCAAAATCTCAACGTTACAAAGCTAACATAACTCTGATTGTCGTTCGCCATTGCTTTTTATATACTTTGTCTGTAATATGATCATTTTTAAAGGCTACACAACCTTCATTAATTGAACAAGACACTGGGAACAACGGGAACTTATTTTTAAACAGTTATTTGTTACGTGTATGTAGCTTTACTGCTTATATCTGTATACGCAGTCACAATTATACTTTGTTTTATGTAATAATTATTATTTTTAGTAATATTCCTGTTTTATTTTTTTTTTATTTAGCAACATGCTTCCTGTGGGCTATGTACCCATGAAGCCAAAGCAATGTGTTTTTATATAATAG
>JAQFYC010002078.1:0-28326 GCA_034694165.1 Tomocerus mixtus | reverse complement strand
TAATTGAAACATTTTGTGTCCATCCGGAGTTATGGCGCTAACGGACGGACAGACGGACGGACAGACAGACGGACGGAACGGTCGTTTACATAAAGTATTGTTCCAGTACTTAATAATCAATAAATCGTCAATAAATATTTATTTGCGTGTATTTAAACTAGTTTTTTGTTAGTTTTTCAGAAATTCGCAATGAGCCCGGAATTTAAGTCGCGAATCAAATCCCTTCAAGTCGGCATTGCAGTTATTCACATTGCAATCATCGTATTTAAGTACCTTTATACTCAATATAACACGGATTTACAATTATTACATATTTATAAGTGCTTCTGCGTAATGGTAATAGTATCAATTAATGCACTTTATATATCTGCATGACATAAAGTTGCCAAAAATTGAAATTTTTTCTGGATATTTTAAATATATTATTGGTAGATGCACTTTTGGACTTGCTGTTGCTGTACGACCTATAATTAGGATAACCAAACCAGAATTCCAATACATGGAAAGTAATTTCACTAATTAAATGAACTTTAGATATTACTTACCCTCTGCAGCGCCTTGTGCGGGTTGAGCGGCTTCCCCAGGGGCACCACCGTTTTGGTTTTGGCTCATCTTAATAATAATATTAAATATAATATAAATAATATTTTATTGTTAAATAAACTTTTCAGATTTGTAGCGTAGTATGCAATAGCTTTCTGTGACGGCAAAATGCTTAATGAAGAAGCGAGGCGGGATGTGCTAGCGACGCATGGAGATTCCTATGGAATTAAAATGCAATGCATAAGATAAGATAAGATATCAAGATAAGCAAGTAAAGATGCATGTTACTTTGCTTATACTTACTTACTTATAGTATATTATACGAGTACATAAAGGTAGAGCCCGAATTTACAATAGTATGCAACTATATAATATTTGGGTGATGTTATTGCCCATTTAGTAAACTATAATTTGTTTTATTATCATTTTATTTTTGGTGGAGCTAAAAAGCTAATTTAAAAAAAATGCTGAGATAAAATCCGTAAATTAAATTAATGAGTGTAGACGAGGAATCAAGTGAATTGTAGATAATGTTTAGTATTCTATAGGAATATTATTTTATTTAATCTTCCAACATGGTTGTTGTTTACTATTATAAAAATGTAACTAGTCCTAAGCTTTGTAGATTTTGTACAAAATATTAAGGGCCTTATAAAATGGTTTTGTGACCTACCAATTTGAATGGCTATTCTAAAAGCGGACTTTGGGGACCCTTTACCTATATATTTACAATATAAATAACCCGTAACGTAAACCGTTGTTGTATGTACAATTATTATGAATTTATATTTCATATTCTGCGTTTAAATTGCCCGAAATGGCTGTTGCGTCAAATTAAATTGCGTCTTAATTATTTTAATTGACAAAAATGTCAGTGAACAACTGAAAAACTTGATTCAGGTTTAACACAAAAGAAGGTTAAATATTGCATGTGAATTGTTTTTAGTGAAATTAATGTTATAACTTATTTTGTAATGAAAACTTATTATATACTTATTAAAACCTGTAATGTATTACTGTAGAAAAGTTTTAGTTGTACCTCTGTATCTTTTTAAAATACGCCAAACCAGGGTTTGCACTTGGGGGACCGAAACCCTGCTACTTGCTGTACTGTACTGAATATTCAAAGAATATTGTACCACACTAGTTATTCTTCACAATGTTACAAATACTGATTGAGATGACACGGACACGTAATTAAGTAATTGCTGAATAGGAAATCATAATATTATTAATTATTATCTCAAGGGTTCAGAACGTTGCGATGCCATTCATGTACTACATATAAATACAATTAATTATATTATGCTGTTAGCTACTTTACTTTACTGACGTAAGTAAATCAAATAGACTGCAAAGTTAAACGAAATCAACTCAACTGCCTAATTTTTGCGTCACAAACGAAATCCTGATTATTATATTACATTGTATACTTGCCTACAATGTACAAAAAGAAATTCAAATTAATTATAAATACAAATAACTATAGCATTCGTGGAACATAATTAGCTATTTAGTTTTAATTATTATATTATGCAGTATTACTTATTATTAATTATTGAACTTAAAAATATCATCAATCAAAACGGATATTAAGCTTTATTTGGAGAGCTTGATCGATCGTCTTCAGCTTCAATTTCAGTTTGAACTTCTTTGTCTTCCGTTCCTTGACTCAGAAGTGAAGTATTGCAAGACGCAAAGCGACGGGAAATTTCCAAAAGCTCTCGCAATCCCTAAACATCAATATGTTATTATTTTTTAAAGATAAATTCCTTTATTTCTAGTAGTTATGAATTGTATCATTTAATTTGCACTTAAAAATTTGAATTAAAAAAGTAAAATTTTGTAATTACTTTATTTTCTGTCCACAACCTCGTAATTAATTCTTCTTCTTTAATCAATGACTCTTCATCCATACTAATTGCTTTCCGCATAATAAATTTCATTTCATTCATTCGATCCGTGCTATTTTCGAGTACCTGTAATAGAAATAATTCAAATATATTTGTAATTTGTTAATATATATTTTAATCTCTGAAATATTTAACATTAGAGCAGAATTACACACATTATACTATATGTAGCCAATATTTTACATTGTTAAGCTTTCACCCTAATATAACAAAGTTAATTAGTACAAAATACTTATCATCAACCCTTAATTCGAAATTGTATCCAGAGAAGAAGTTTTTATTATTCGCTGTTGTATTTGTACATTATGAATATTGGTGACAGTTTAAGTTTATTGATGAACCTTGGGTGTCACTGTCACTCAATATAATATTTATGTAAATAATTAGTTTATTGAATTATTTTACCTTTGTATTGCTGTCAATTGTTTTAAGTAATTTCTGGTCGAATTGCTGGCACTGCGTCAATTTGGAAACGTGCTGCCTGTACTTGGTCATGATGAGGTCTATTGCGTTCTGCTGCTCTTCCAGGGCTATCCTTAATTCTCTATTTTCTTGCTGGAGGTCCATGATGTGCTTGCTTTCTTGCTGGATTCCTGCCACAAGTGCCAATCTTGGTCTTTCTGATGCTAAGTCGTTTAGTTGAGCAATATCTTCGTGATACTACGGAAAAACAAATTAATTTTACTATAAAGCTAGCTATAAGTAATATATGTACTACATAACTATATGCAGAAAAGAACCGAGGCTAAGCTAAGACCTAAGTTAGTAAAAGTAAATGATTCCTGTCTTGGCTGAGATTTTCCAATGACGGAGCCCAATCAATAATATACTTACGTGTATGTACATATATATATATACTTACTGACTTGCTTACTTGCCTAACAAATCGACTAAAAGTAACATACAACGTGCAATCCTCAAACTTTTATTACTACTAATATTGGGAATGATGTTTGTATTATACACAGAAATTTGCAAATTCTTGAAATAAAATTATAATTTATAACTATAAGAAATGTAGAACAAGCACCCCAAAAAATGTAACGTCAAAACAAGACTTACTCTCCAGAAACTATTCCAGTCTCCATGATTTTATTTGGATTTAAAAAAGTGTAACTGAATAAAATACTTTTTTTCGAAGTATTTTTTAAATTAGAGGGGACCATGTGCCCACATGGCGGATTGTGATTGCGATTGCGACTAGTGTAGTGTACAATAGTGGAAGAATGAGTGAATGACTAGACTGTAATGCAGTTTACGTCTGTTATGTTGTGGGCAAAAGATCTGTACACTTATACACAGTGTGTTAAGCTAAGTCGTAAACGTAAATGATTTCTGTTGGGCTCTCCACTCGGTGGCCCTTATAAGGAATACGCTCCGAGTGCAAGTCAGTCAAGTCAGAACATCAAATTAATTATTCATTATTGCTCCAGCAGTAAGTAGGATGATGATCTGTTATGGAATTCACTTTGGCACGGATAAATAACAAACCAAACCAAACTGCTAATAAGCAAAACCAAAGCAACCTGCCTGCGTAAACGTTACCTTCATCTTTATTTTATTACAGTATGCTCTACATTCTACACAAATCTAATCTATCAAACCAAATATTATTTATTGCCTATAAAACTTGTCATGTAGTATAAAACCCCTTTAATCTCATCTACTATCACTACACTACAAAAAGTATTTATAAAAGTAAACCAATCTGTTTCCAAAAATTAGAGATTTGATTATTATTTAATTACTGTGCAATTTAATTTGATTCCAAAATGTTTTTCCTCCTCCAAATAATATTTATTGCGATAATCTGCCTGTTTATTGTCATTAAGTATGTAACTGTAGTAGGTACTAAGATAAAGCTACTAGGCTACGTAACTATAAATAAATACCTACATAGCGCATAGAGGTAAAAGGTAACGACTAACGACGTCATCGCTTTGTCTTAAATAACACAGTACAAGTTTCATTGTCACAGTCACAATGTTCCTTGGGATGTGATATCGATATCGATAACTTTTATAAGGATGTAGTAAGTATTTGTATGTACATGTAACTTATACGAACTTGGAGCAATGACGCAAAAGCGATTAATTATGAAAACAAATTGTTGTTCGCCTACACGATCTACCTGCTTGACGAAACAAGGAATAACACTCTACCTATACCATGCCAGGGGGTACCTACCACCTATACCTACCTACATAATTTATCTTGGCAACTGTCCTGTCATGGGATTTAGATATTTATTTCCTAACTATTTATCTACTGATGGTCTTTCTTTTCTAAATAGATAAATAAGGAGATACAAAAAATATTTTGTGGATTACCTATTTATTCTGTCAGAAATTGGTCCAGATTTAAAATAAGATAGGGCGCTTATGTAAAATCAACGATTTGTTTCATACACTTCATCAAAAGATTGGTAATTTTGTAGTAATTAATTAATTGGATCATAACTACTGGGTTTTATAAAATTAAACGTTAAACTATAAAAAGGAAAAAGAAGATCATCATTGTGGTAAACTATTAAAAAAGGATAAAATGTAACGCATATTAAACTCATCCCGTTTAAAATTAATGATTTTTCTAAGATAAGGTAAGGTAAGTACAAACCTACTACTAAATGCATAGTTCTGAAACTTTGGAATACCAACAATTCAGTCCAAAAATTAACTCGAAGAAAAACAATTAAATCAAAATCGGAATAAATTAAAATTTTGGGGGTGCCCTATAATTTCTCTGTTAAGTAAAAATTTAATAAATTACTGAAAATAATTTTTCATTGGAGAAAATTTTCGCAGCCTTTAAAATACATTCCTTAACTCAACTGACTGAAAAAGAGTGTACACTTCACTGAATAGAAATTAATGAGTTGTCGATATCGCTGCTCCAAATTGGGACTCGGGTGTAATTAATTTTGTACCGTAACATGGGGTTAAAATTAACTTACTACACTAATCTAATTATTGGTCCAATTTTTGTGCTATATAATTTATTTACTTAAATGAATGGCCAAACCTATCATGTTAGTATATTATACAGATTAGTTGTTGTTAGTTAGTAAAATACCTGTTTCATCGCTTCCACTTGCTGGTATACTCCTTGTATTTGTGACACCAATGTATCCGCTGCAGTATCATGATCTTTAAGTCGAGTGGACAACTTAATTGCATCATTAAGGACATCCTGAAAGGTTAGGGCCATGTCTAAACGGAAAAAATCCGTAACTCCTGAAATAAATGAAATTCAAAATTCGTAAAAATCCTTCTTTTGTATTTTGCCCTTGATCTGATATCCTTTGATGTTTATTTGTACAGATGAAAAATTAAACTTCTTTACTTAGCATAATAATATGTATAGTTGATAGTTTGCGGAAAGGGGGAATCAATAACTCATCACTCTTCACATAATGATTTAACAAGAAATTACAAAAACTGTTAATACTTTTAAGCCAGAACATAATCAAGATATTTTTAGGTACTGTAATGATTGATTGTGTACCAAACACGCCGTATGAAAATAAAAAATGTAATAGAAAAAATAAAAATTTGGCAATTTATGTATAATCAATGTTGTGCAGTACGGGAATATAATATTTTGCTCCGTGTTTTATAAATAACAGAATTTAAGTAAGTTATTTCTTGTCCTGTACATGTAATACATTAAATAATTAATTACTTATTATTAACATTATTAAAAAACATTCAACATTATTCACGAAAGTCAATCAGATGTTTATTCTTCTGTGGTAAATAATTTAAAGATTACCTTTTTCTACCGTCGGGAGAATAGTAAACTGTTGACTGTGTTAAAAAGCAGGAATTTTTAAGTTCTGGATGGTAAAAATGTATTTGGTGGGACTGCAGATGCAGAGCAAAGTGCAGGTGAAAGGCAGTTTGCAGTGCAGCTGATGATGAAACGTTGACTTTATTATAATAATATTTGTAATGGTACTATTAGTACTACTACGAGTATAATACAACAAGAAAGATAATAATTGTATTATAACTACATAGTAGATTATATTATAAGTTGAGAACCACAAGCAAGGAAGGAAGGATAATGAAGAACAGAAGGCAGGACTTTTAGTCAGCTTGAAGAGTTCAGCTACTAAAGTACGAAGTAGAAAATCCTGTACTGTCTGTCTGTCTGTCTGTATGTCTTTATATTTAGTAGTTGGTTTGGTGTTGAGCCGTGTTCGTTGATCCTATATTCTATGTCACGTAAATGCCCATGTCCATATACAATATACCTAATATAATATTATATAGCTAATACACGATAATGCGATATAAGCTACATACTGGTTCAGGTACATACTACCTATTACTAAAACTGATTAGCATATTATCCTATATAACGGATAAACTTATATGGAAAACGAGCAAGAACATTTATATAACAATAATATATTCCAATTCTATGTACATTGTACTGAGATTGTAGTACAAGAGGAATAGGAACCCATACATAACATTATTGCAAGCTTTTTATGCTTACTACATACTACATACATGAATACAGCATTTTGTTTAGGAGTGAGATAGAGATAGGCCCACCATACCACCTTAACACCCTAAACACATGCAATGCGACAAATCTCCCTATAACATGGATATATTATGTAACCCTATACCGCTACCGGAAGTTGAGTGCCCGGTTTTTTGGGGTTTTGTAATAACATCTTCTATAAAATCTAAAATGCGCCAGCTGAGGATTCGTAACCGGTACCTTTATCCTATAGCTGGATTTGCCAAAGCTTTCGATTCTGTTTGAAATAAATATAATGCAATTTTGCCTTTCCAGAAATACTTTCATAAAAATACAATAAGAAAAATATATTTACGAACGAGTTTTAAAAAGTTTCTATGTGATATTTTACAGTGTAGGGAGTAATAGGCCTTCTTTGAATTAAAATAAGGATGCAAGGTGCAAGGCCATAATAAATGTTGTAGTACTTATGTACTTATGAGCCAATTTAATTAACTATGTAAGCATTTAATTACAACCAATAAAAGTTTAAATCTCATTAATATTTTTATTTATCGGTATACTTAATGACTTGTACAGATACATTATAATATATCTCATGACAATGCATACTTATAGTAATATGGTGGACACTAAGAATCATCATACGAATACAAATATTCTATATTATTTTGCATACAAATGGAATTTACTCGCAAGACGTTATTACTTATAGAGGAAGGATCAAGGATACTGTTGTAGTATTTACGTACATATCTACAGTACAATTACATGCTTAGTTATCTTTAGTAATAATAAAATCTCTAATAATAGACTAAATATCCTAACATTTAAATATACATGCTGCATTCTAGTTTACACTCATTTATCTATGGTATTGGCAGATTATACTGTATATTTGTAAATAGATACACATGCTAAATGTAATATTCATGGTACATTGAATTATTTTTAGTTTTACAATACGATACATTTATATTACAATTACATCAGTTTATGTTGATGCCATATTTAATAGGATGAATGTGCTCCGTACGCTAGTTTGCTAATCGTAAGATTTCTGTGCAGTTACTAGCAACAATAAGATGTGCTTAGTGTGTAAGCATTTACTTGTGTATAGTTACCGCAATTTACCAATATAATATTTTATTCCAAAAGGATCTTCTTAACAACTTAAATCAATTAATTTAATAATTACAATTATAATACAATCTTAGATTTACCTAGCTAACTACTATCATGGATTACAGTAGATACAAATCGTGTGTGCCATGGTGCACCAGTTTACTGATAAATATGTATTAGAACTATAAGGGCAACATTTATTTGTGTTTGTCTGTACATAAGTCATAAATCAGCATTACATATAAATGGTAATCGAAATCCTAAATAAAATCAACGAAACGAATTGATACACATGTACATACATTTGCAGCACTACAGATATAATAGTCATATATAAACATATTTGCGAGTCATCCCTGCACTAATCACGAAAGACAGGACATCAAGGTTTAAGATTTCAAGATTTATTTATTCGCTCACCCTAAATACAAAAAAAACGTGAGGGAATTTATAAAAAGAAAGCGAGTATAAAGAAAGAAAATATATATACCACTCCTGTGATGTAAAACATGTAAGTATTTAATGGTAGTACAGTGATTATACGGATTTTAAACTAGAGAGAGGGGTGGAAAGGTTTGAGAGTTGACTGGGGGAGGGGGATCGCCCCCCGGAGGAACAAGTATCCAAATCAAGCTCAGTGGACTTTAGCTCGATCATCTCGCGCATGATTTCCCTATTTCGGTCAATCAACTCTTCCCGCTGTGCGGCTGTGAATCGATCTGGATGGCGGGGAGATGCGGGACGCCAATCGACATTTCTACTCCTCGTCCTCTTTTTCCCGGGAGAGGAAGTTATTTCGGTACTTAGGTCCAAGTCCCCTCGTTGAAGGGATAGTTCCGTATCCGAATTAGGCTGGAAGGGCCAACTGCACGGAGAAGTGCTGGTGACTGAGCGAAGATCTTCTGGAAATGCTTCTTTCTGATTGGTCGAGGAGAGAAGGACGCTTTGAGCAGCGGCAGTCATCGCCTTCATCGTTTGCATGACAGTGACGCAGGAGGGGGGCAGATTGGCCAGTCCGTTGGAACTCCCCTTGGGGCCGTTGCACCCCCCATTGTTCAATTCCGGGTCGTCCCCACCCTTGAGACGCTTCTGCCGGCAGGTCTCGCAACTTATACTCACGTTTCTAATGCAGTAATCGCTTTTGGGCTTCCATCCGTCCAGATCCACTTCCCCATTCCCGAATGAGCCACACAAAGAAATGGATGGCGAGACTGCTGGAGTCACTTTTGGAGCCTGGATAATATTTTTGGAGCTCTTCTTCCTGATCACACGCTTCTTTTGGATTGCTGGTGTCGTTGTCGTCTCTGGGGGAGTTACGGGTTTCGGAGGAGCGGATTTGACAGCAAAGGGTTTCAAGGGAGAGTTGCCCGCCGAAGAAAGGGCCTGTGTCCCAACAGGCTTCGTAGGGGAGGGAGTCACAGAAGTTGTGGGCTTTGTGGGGGAAAATGTTGTTGACCCAGAATCAGGTCTCAGGGCATCCACTCTC
This sequence comes from Tomocerus mixtus, assembly GCA_034694165.1. Classification (NCBI taxonomy): domain Eukaryota; kingdom Metazoa; phylum Arthropoda; class Collembola; order Entomobryomorpha; family Tomoceridae; genus Tomocerus; species Tomocerus mixtus. The sequence goes on along the minus strand of JAQFYC010002078.1, from coordinate 18,765 downwards.
GAGGAAATTGCATTGTTCTGGGAAAATAGTGAGTTTCCAGATTTGGCAAAGAAGTCGTCCAAATTGGAATTGTTGAATTTATTGGCAGCCACCCCTTCTTTAATAACATTGGCACTGTATGTAGAATTAGGGAGGGCGGAAGTGGTGGAAACTGTGATGGGACTGATAGTAGCCGTGAGGAAGTCTTCCGAGGAAGTGAGGGAGGAGGAGGAGGAAAGTTCTGGAGATGGAGACGGACATTTGGGGAGGGACGTCTTGGAAAGTGCTCCCGCAACTACAGGAGGAGATGTGGAGAATGCTGGAATTATTGTACGCATGGTGATCTTCTTTGGACTCCTTGTACGCCCTTTGGAAATCATTGGCTTTACTAATGATAATCCCTCGTAACTTGTGGGCAGAAACTTTACTTCTGGAGAAACGATTGGAGATTTCCCTAAATTCCATTTTTGCTTTTCTGGTATAACTTTGGAAGTGTCCGGAGATTTTGTTTCTTTGGGGATCTCTGTGGCGCTGGAGCTTTTTGTTAAATCTGGTGATATTTTCTCTGCTGAGCCTTTCGGTACAGAATTTTTCAAAGGCTCTGGACTCGGTTTGTCGTCCTCGTCCGATCCGCGACAAACCACATCAAAAATTTCATCCATTGACTGGGAAAATTTCTGGAGCTCTGCAACCGAGAGCTTCTCTGAAATCCTTTTCCCGACATTCTTCTTCGACTTTCCTGAATCTGATTTCAGTCCGTCAGTGATTTTAGATTCGGCGCCATTAGTAGTCGGTGTTAATGTCTCCATATTAAAAGCAATGAGCGCTGCACTATTTCTAAACGCTTCGCTAACAGTTTCTTTTTCATCAACAGACGTGGGGGACACCGAGTTTTCAACTGCTTTAGTTTTGGATTCATTTGCTGTCATCCTTAGATATTGCTCTAGTTCCATTATCTTCCTTTGGATTGAGCGACTCTCTTCGGAAGGTGAGAATCCATAATTAAATCCTTCCTCTTTGGGTGTCACAGTTTCCTCGAGTTTCTTTTCAGGAACAATAGTAGCGTCCTTTTTATCAATTGCTGGCAAAGTGTTGACTTTTGGTGCCAGTCGGTCTCCCGCCTCCAATTTTTTGCTCTTTGTGGTGTTGGAATTTTGTTTCACAAAGAAAGCGTTGGTGAAGCCGTTTGGTCTTTTTAGTCCCCCATTTAACAAATTTTTCTCGGCACTCAATTTCGAATCAAAAGCCACAATATCCGGACTCTGGGACCTGTCCACAACTGACACAGTTTTGGGGTCTTCAATCTTCTTCTTAGCCGCCTCTGCTGTTGATTTAAATAACTTAGTTTCCTGTTCTTCGAAACTGTTCACCGTTTTCCTCAATTCGGAAGCAATGAAATGATTGTCCACTTTGCTATAATTCTTAACTGCTTTTTCAGGTTTAGTAGCATTCGATTTGAGGCTAGATGACCTAACTCTACTCCTGCCATAGGAATGCCTACCTGCATCATGATCTAGTTCACATTTATTGACAACAGCATTCCTCGGAGTAGTTTGTCTTTCAAAGTTTCTAGTTTTTCCAAACTTGTACACTTTTAGAGGATTTTCAGAAGGTTTGGCGTTTTGAGCGTTTTCCAGCACATCATTCACTTTCTTAGTTCGACTACCTCCTTGTAAAATTTTTGAATTCTCAAGTTTTTCTTTTTCAAAATTGGCTTGCGTGTTGAAAGCGCGTAAGTTATATTCAAGCGTTAGCGTTTCTACTTTTTTGGCAGTGTCAGAACCATTTGGTGTCTTTTCGACTATTTGGGTTAATTCTTCGACAGGGTTCAAGTTGCTTTCTCCGTTTGGTAATTTGGATTTGGCCACAATTTCTGGTTTCACAATACTGGCCCTCATTGCCCTTGCCACAGGTTTCGTTTTCTTTGATATGACCTTCTGAGCTGTGGAGAGAGTTGATTTGGCAGACTTGCGGGCATCGTCCTTCTTTTCTTCCGTTTCTTTGAAAGCACACTGGAGATCTTCTGTAGTATCCATTGGAATTTGTGCAATTTCGTTCTCCTCTGTCGCCAACTGGGGGGCTTCGATTCCATTGTCCTTTATCTCCGCCGTAGCTTGTTTAGCTTCAATGGACACATCTGACCATTTAATGAGATCTGAAGGAGTTGTGTGCTTTTCCTGGTTTTCTTCGATTTTCAAATCGACCATTTTTTTGTTTTCTTTCACAGGGAGCAGACGGGCAGTTCTCACCGGAAGGATTCTTTGCCTTAGGCGAGTAGTGCGGGAGATCGCGGAGGAGATTTGAATTTGACTGGCTTTCCTTCGTGGTGCTAATTGCTTCTTCAGTTGCGGGAATTCAGCAGCCGTGGCCCTAGTTATCCGATTTTTGGAAGCGAGGATTGCCCTTGCTCTGCGGGTAACCGCAGTCGCTTGGGCCTCCAAGTTGGCCTTCACTTTCTTCTCCACGGATTTCCTGTCGTGTATACACTTTGGACAGAGTGTAAGGATTTTCGGAGTGTGGGCCTTACTTGATGGAATGCGGACACAATCCGAGTGATATTTTGTTTTGCAAGTTGCGCACTGCATGTTGCAACCTATTTTACATTAAAATCAAAACATTGTAAATGGTCCCCACTTTATTATTCTTTTCCCTGTATTTTATGAATATTTATTATAAACTCACCCAGTACATCACAAGTGAAGCAACGAAGTAAAAGTTCATTGAATCTGTTGCTGTCCATGAGTATCATCTTTTTGTATACATCATTCCTTTCATACGGTGTCAGAGATTCAAGCGTGATCGGCTTACAGTTCCTTCTTGAGGGATGCTGTTATAATTATCAGAAATTCAAAGATATTTAGTATTTTAGTTTTGTACACAAATATTATGCAAATTTGTTGTTCAAATGACTTCATTGTCAGAATGTAGAACTTACGAGCTGGTTGAATGCTACATTTAGTATGTAACTGGCATATTTTGGATTGGCAGTTGAGCGTCGCTTCCGAAGCATTTTCCTTTTCTGTAAATCTTTTTTGAATTGGACACATTCCTGTGGTGTGACCAACCCCAGAGCTGAAAGGAACGTTGGCTTTGACATATACTGACTGGGGTGTATTGTGGGAATGACTTTCTTTTCCTCTTTGTTTGGTAAACTGCTGAAAATAAAAAAAGTCATGGAGAAATTTTAAAAATTAAAATATTATTGTACTTATTTGTTCTTATTAAGAGGGTAGGTACTCTAGGTACCTTTGAAAGGGTTGAGACTGAATAGGAGATGGTTTGGGTTCCCCATTCGTGAGTGAGGAAGTGTGACTATGTAGTTTGTGCTCAGGAATCGGTTTGAGAGTCGGAAGAGAAGAGTTTTGCAGTTTCTGCCGCTCGAGGGCAGAGGAGGACGTTGACGGAATGGCTATTGAAGATAATGAAGAAGTTGCTGTTTCTGAAGAAGAGGAATTGCGAGATACGTTCACGTTGATGAGGCTTAGGCTTTGGCTGCTGCAGCTGCTGCTTAAACTTGAAGATGAAGATGACTGTGTTGCACTAGGCGGGAGTGGCACCACGAAACTCTCATCTCCGATCTTTATATTGACAGAGAGTCGCGCCGGGGCAGCTTGAGATCGGGCTTTCAGCTGATTTGTCAACTGACGCTGCAATGCAACACAAATATAAATGCTCCAGTTAGAATTTTATTTCCCTCTTAGGATTACAAAATGACAAAAAATAGTTTGGTACGTTTTTAGTAGACAATACATTAAATAAATTAACTTGTGTGGGTACCTACAAGCTTTTCTTAATGTTTTATTTGTATATGCTGATAATAATTACTAATATGAGAGATAATATCCCCATTTTCTAAAGCTTTTGAATAAATGTATATACAAGGAACGTCGAATGACGCACCAGATGCTATTTCCTGTAATTATATCAGTATTTCAAAATATATCCAAGAAATTAGGTATGTTTCTTATCTGTACGGTTGGTTTAGTGCCACTAACAAAGCAGACATTCAACGTGGATGTGAATATTCTAAGTATACATACGTTTAATACATTCTCAATTTTTTTGAATAGCCTTAAGTACAACAAAATATATAGTATATTAGTTTCCAGACTTTCCTTTTTATTCACAAACACTTTTCTACAATTTTAGCTAAGAGAGACTTAGTAAAAGAGATTTAAAAACACAAGTTACGAAACTATGATCTGATGTCAAAGTTTTGAGGAAGAAATGAGATATTTTAGTGATATATATTTGTAGGTGCTACAGCAATAATAATATATTATTTAACAGGGATCCATTAAGTATATACTTACTCTTTGTCACCTACAGTACTGATTTAAAATAGTGCTATAGTACATTGGTAAGTATAATTGATGGATTTGCAAGGAACACTTAACAAAATGAGGAATTCTTAAATAATCTGCACATTTCATCAGCCTGAGGTGAATAATATTCATCGTTATCATGTCTACACTAACCGTAAAGGCGAAAATAAATTCTTCTATTAAATATTCTACGTTTTTTGCTCCTTATTTGTATCTGGTATTGTGGTATGTCGTTTCCATGGAAAATAATATTGGAAATCAAGATTCAAGATCTCAACTTTCCACATTTCCACCTTACACTGATAGGAACGAAAATATTAGTCGAGTACGATGTCTGCCTTTTTGTGTATTTTGTGTGTTATTAGATAAGATAGTTTTTATTGAATTTGAATGTATATTGCAATAAAGTCTCCTAGATACTCAACCTCAACGTGTGCTACAGTAATAATATTATGACAGTGCAGTGAGCAGTGGAGGTATCGCTATGGCGTGAGTAAATGTAACGCCATAGGATAGGAAATTCATAATAAAGGCTGGAAGGAAGTTGTAAGTATTTCATCAAAATGGTTGCTGGTTTGGCTTTGGCTTGCCTTGGATTTTATATGGTGATACTTTAGTATTTGTATGATATTGCGTATTGAGATTTACGAACTACTACATACATTACATATTACATAGACGGACAAATACAAGGCAAGGGAAGATGATAAGAAATGCAAACAAGTGGAAGCGGAAAGATCATCTCCAGCCATTCCACTCGCAGGCTAAGGGATAAACATTGATTTGATCACTTTCGGTGCCAAATAATTACATTTTATCCCCCGTGTTAGACATGGTGAAGAAAAATGGTGGCATTGCCAAGCATCAATAATAAAGTTTCAATATGAAAGTAACCCGTTGAATTTTGCTACTAAAATGTGTTAAGAAATTACTTTTATGTAAGGCATACCGTCGTCTAAACTCTAAACATATAAAATACAAAAGCACAAATATATTTTCTTCTTAAAAAACTCCTTGCTTTCTGTACTTACAGAAAAATATGGGTTTGTGGTTTTTCATTGTTAGAAAAAGATAACTCTCAGCCGAGAATAATCGTGTCTCTGGACTTTTGGTTACATAGATGACGATATTTGGTCTGCGACTGACAAGGTAGTAAGGCTTTCTTTAGGAAATTGCATGGATGTTCACAAGGGTGAGCAAAAATTTAGTTTTATCTGCATTATCGTCAACAATTGGCACACAATTATTTGCCTGAAGTACAAATAGGTGCATTTAAATACATATTTATATGCAAAGATAAATTATTACTAGTTGGTTTCTAAAATTCGTTTGATTTTCTGTATTTGGAGTTGCAGTGACATAGAAGATGGTAATAGAGGTTTGCTATTTTATAGTAGTATAATATTATCTGCATAAAGAAGCATTCCGAATCTGTTGACGAAGAGAACAGAGAAAGGAGTTTGGAATTTTCCCTGGAAGAGCCAACTCCAACGGATAGATGAGACTCTTTGCCACGGATTGTTTGTTTGCTATTTGGCTGAAGACTGGGCTGGCTGGCTGGCTGGCCTATGCAGAAGGGAATATCAAAATCATGGTGTACAGGAAGAATACGAGGTGGGTAGCTACAACTAGTAGCTACCGGGTAGCAGAGCAGCAGCATAGAGGAGGACATTTCTTACACCGGGCTACTTACACACAAGTATTACAACATTCAGTTCAATCGGAAGCTCTTTCAACACGGAGAGACTAGAACATTTGTACACAACAACCATCCATCCCATTCTCCATCTCACTCGTCTGTCTGCCTGCCTGCCCTGGACAGAATAGTCAGGAAAAAAGAAATGAAGAAAAAATGTAAGGGACAAGCAGACGAAGCCGGTTCTCAATATATCTCCACAAATCTCTCGACGAGAAACAAAGACACTTTGAAATACAAATCGTTTCCACATTTAATTAAATATGGAACTTACAAGCTAATTACTCACGAAATTACAAACAAAGATAAAGAATTCCATAATTCATTAATCTAAAACTTAATTAATTGATTTACAGTCATCCCTCATCTGACTATAAACTATAAACTAACTTGAAATAGTTTCTCAATAAAATAAATAATAGATGCTGCTTAATAAAGGGTTAATAGCTGGCGATGCAAATAAATTTTAAATTAGACGCAAAGTCTCTTAAAAGTAGACAAACTCATCTTTGAAATCGATTTAGCTACCACGAAACAACATATTTCTAACCAGGAAGCATAACATTTATTGACTTTCCATATTCCCATCTTCCCCTGTAACGTCCTTACTTGGCATGACACCTGTGTCTTTTGCAAATTCTCACAACACAACACAATGCCATGAATAAATACCTAAGTAAATACTAATACAATACAAACTAGAATTCTATCGTTTTCTATCTATTATATAAATAATTTGCAATAAGGATCTTTCAATCAAAAGAAATTATCGCCCCCAAAATTTGTGGCAATTATTGTACCGACAATTTGTGTGCAGGCTTAAACGGTAGGTTGTAGTAGGTACCACTAATTTCAAAATGATTATATAGTAATTAGAGGGGAAATTGTAATTTGGTGAGAAGCCCTCGCCGCGGAGTCAGTTTAACTTCGGATGCCACAAACACCTTTTTTCAAAGTTTTTGCAGCAAGTCCGACTATATTTTTATCTTTTTATACAAGTCAAGTGGTTGGTATTGGTATTGGCATTGGTGTATGGCAAGTAAGAAGATTGGGTCCAGTCCCAGTCTTAGAGTTGTTACCTCAACCTCTCATCTACCTACAGAGGATTTTAGAGTTTAGCTTGAGAAGAATGTAAGAGTGACATCACATGAGAACATAAGGACTCGCTACACACGAAAGGAAACAGAGGAAAGCAGTGCTGAAAGTATGCGGGTAACTTTGGTTACGTTGAATTCAGCTGAACATTGAATGGTACACAATACAGAAGCAGGAGCAGGGCTTCTCAAACTCCCGAATATAATCCCCGTGCCTTAAAACTGAAATACCCTATCGCCTAACACTATTACACAAGAATTTTGTTCACAGACACATAGTGTGGCGCTAGGGGCATTTATTTGTGGGGAGCGAGTAAAGTTTTGGAGAGCTGATGGTAGGCACAGGCAGTAGGTAACATTTTGTAAGAGAGGCAGAGGCACGGAAAGAGGGAGAAGGAGAGTTAAGTGAGTCGGATTCGGAGACGGAGCTTTTTTATCGATCGTCTCGTCCTTTCTCATCTGAACATCCTTTTGCTTAGGCCTTTTGCTTAGGCCTTTCCCAACTCTCTCGCTCTCTCCTGCTCCCTCAAACTCACTTCACACTCATTTCATAAGACCAACTCACTCCCTACTACTTCTACTGCTGTACTCTCACTTATTTAGTTAGGTAGCTCTAGGTACCCACACACAAACACCACTCTTTACACTTTACACTTTCTTCTATTACAAAATTCTTCTCCCTCTTTTTTCATCCCCACAAAAACAACTTTCTCTGCAACTAAGCAAAATCGGCCTACCCTACAACTACAATACAACTACAAGACTACTACCTACCTGTAGACCGAAGGAAACATTACTGCTTAAAAGCTACCTACATATCTGGAGTACCACATGCAATGCAAACTACTAATGATTGGGCACCTATGGTGTGTTTATGCAATTATTACGGGGAGAATAACTCAAAGTGGAATAACCATTTGATTGTAAGTATTTGTAAAAGTATAAGAATTTGAGAAGATTGTATGTAAAACAGTATGTAACAATACAATTAACCTTAAGGGGTAAGAAAGAAGATTATTTCCCCTAAAAGGGATAAATTACTATCCAAAACAATTCTTAATTTTACTTTCTCAGAAAAAGTATCTTTTTCTGCACTTACGATTAGGTCGGTTCACATCAAGACGGCCAACATCAACCCATTGGCTCCATACTATTAATAGCATAGCAAAGCCACCACATCCCTACATTCAACAGCGGAATTCGTATTCGGATTGTTGATGAGACAGAAGGGCAAGGATTGGCATCGGGACACAAAATTGCATCCACTATCCATAAATCCCCACCCTGACTTTACTTATCTTTATGAATGACACAACAAACAAAAATGCAATCGCATCTCAATCGTAATTGTCTCAAAGTGTCTAAATAACTATAATTTCTAGCAAGATGAGCATAATATCCGGCATCCGATATCATAGACGCTAAGAATGCATTTGGTAGCATTCACCACTTAAATTTGAATAAAAAGTTGAGCAAAATAATCCAAAAAATAAATGTCGCATATTCTTGCTTCTTATAATCAGTCATTGATATTGTATCCTTGTCCTTGTTTGAATCTCAATCCAAGTGAATGGAAATAAATCAATTTTAATTGTACGTACAGGCGAGTAAGTGTCCCTTATTAAGGTATCTAATATGTAATGTAATTAATTACCAATAAAACTACCTTCGCACATAACCTGTAAGTGCAGAGTTTAAGAAATGTGCAATTCTCTGCAAATAGTTAGTTAGAGATGAGAATGAGACGCTCTGGTGGCATTAGGACAGATTTTTTAAAAAGAGGGTTTAGTATTAGTGACATATGCCTAGCACTTTAACACGTACCTCCACAAACACAAATCCGCAAATAAATATATAATCTGTTGAGACGTTGTCTGTACAACGTACAATTTAAATTGTCCTAGTTACGGAAAGTGACAGGGCTAATATTAAAACTTAAAACACTATTCAGTTAGTCATTCTCCCCACAATCCTGAAGCTAGCTGTTTCAGGGCAAAGTGCCGTGCCCTTCTGAATCTCTTACTTAAATACTTAACAGTCTCTTCTCTGTCGCAGATTTCTCTAAATGTAATAACTATTTATGGCTGAACAAATGTATTGATTTTCCTAGAAATTTGGGCTGGTTAGGAATTGAGGGCTATGGGAATTGACCAGAAGGACTATTACCTAAGTAGACGGAGGAACATATATACCGTAATCCCTTTTCAGCCGCCCACGGTAGAAAAAATAAGGCATTTTATATAAAAAAGCGTTGAGTGACATTTTTAGACTCGACATTATAGTAATACGCAAGATTCTAGGATATTAGAGCAGTACATGTAAGGTACTTAGGTACATAATAGGTCGCACAGAAACAGGAAAATATTGAAAGGGAGGAGCTACCGTGACGTCCCATTGTGGACTCTCAATTTGATTGTAAAATGTATTATGCTTGAAATAAGGTAATCTCATCAACCAATAAACGGGTCCACAATGTGACGTCACACACCTAATGAAAAACAATTCTCCGTGTGTCCTGTGTATGTATGTACGTAAAGCATTTACATGCACTACTCTAATATCCTTGGTACTGGTTGCATAGCCACATTTTCAATATACCCTGCGGTTCTAAGGGTTCTATAAAGAGAAAATCTTGTTAACAAAACCAGAATTTTAGTAAGAGGGTGTAAAATTAGGAAATACGTTAATCTGCCCTGCAACTTTCATAAGGAGGAATGATAACAAGTTGAGAATGAGTTGAAATGAAAACAAATGTAAGTAGAAAGTGCTTTTCTGTTGAGAAGTGTCTTTGTGGCAGTCAATGTTGCCAAAGGAAATGGAGACGGGAAGGAGAAAGGCTTCGCTACTTTCTCTGCTTTCTCTGAATGTGTTTAGTCTCCTGTCTCTCTGCTCCTACTCGTCTCATTGCATCTCCTACACTTTCTCTCTTACATTTCACTTCCCACAGACACAACACACATCATTCCTTTTTGAGAGTCTGAGCGAGTGAAACTTGAAAGTAAATACGACATGGGATGTCTTTGTACACTGTACTATATAATGTAAGTAAATACCTATACGTAGTCGAGTGACACAAAAGACACAAAAGTCAAGCACACCACAAACAATGGGACAACAACAGGCAGTACAAACAATAAGCAACACATCGTCATCAGAATATCATATTCTTTGATGCCCACTCACTCACTCTGCTTATTAGAGAAATCTGACTTGTAAGTTCTGGAGTTGTGGAGATGGAGATGGGGACCAAAATAGAAAACAGAACAGGTGAGTGCTGAGTGAGTGAATTAAGTAACGGCATCCAATCCACCACAAGCCACATATTGATTTCTAAGAGGCAGGGGCTCCATGGGACAACCAAGTGGAAGGCACGCCACTGCAAAGCTACTTGCTATACAACTGCAACAGAAAAAGAAACGGGCTCCCATCTCAGGCAGCGCCGTCCCGTCCTCCGCCAATACTTTAACTATTTTCTGTCTATACCTACATCTACAGACACTGATGAGGGGAAAACAGACACAGAGAACAAACTGCTTTTTATAGACAAGAATTTTAACAAATCATTCATAGGCACCAACTAGCTACGTACAGTGCGAGTGCAGTACATCCCGCATATAAGGAATCTTGGAGAATCAATCCTTCCTGTTAAAATCCGTTCCATAACATGATATAAGGAAATTCCTTTATCTGTATGCTGGACACTGGACTTTTTTATGGACTGGAAGCACGGTAGTTGCTTTCCCGTTATGTATACACAATTTTATTAGAACTTGATTCACTTCTTCCAGTATCAAACACATCCAAAGGTTAATACCAAAGTGCTTAAATCGTTAGTTATAACGATTTATAACGATTATTCAAAATGAAACAAAATGTTCATTTGTAATCACATTTCGAACTTTCTTCCTACTGGAAGCAAATTAACTTTTCTTATTCTGGTGCTTAAAATCTTGAAAAATATCAATATGAAAATGATTGCATAACCTTTCTGACAATATTTGTTGTATTAGTATGTAATTGTACTACTGTACTATATGATTTTTCCTACTAATGTCGTGAGTAGAAAGCAGATACTTATTTATAAATTATTTTTGGCTTTAAGGTTCGGAAAACTTGGCAGAAAAGAATAGAACAAAACAATTAAGAGAGTTTTGTAATTGCTTTATTAATAATGAGTTTCCAGAAATTGTGAATACTTGCATAATACTACACACATTTGATATAGAATACTTATTAGTGCTCCTGAAACTAGATATATGTATTTCCCTGTCTTTATAAGTATTAATCAAAAACCCATATTGCCATATTCATGCTAAATACATGCAGAAGGAAACTTTAACTATATGTACGATACCTACATAATAAACAACGTATTCCAATAAGTACATAAATTATTTACCTGTTTTGCACTGAGTGTTTGAATCTTCCACTGAATCCCCTTCAGCTTGTCCGTTATCTTTTCCCTTTCCTCTGGGATCTCCTGTAAATAAAAATATTAACAAATATGAGAATCAGCAAGGGATGTTGCTATTGCTACCCACCCCCGCCACCAACAATATAATAAATATCTTCTGCAATACTTGACACATTACTAATATATGTACATAATAGTATTTATGGAAGAGTTTAATTTAATTGGACTTGCCTCCACCTCAGCGACGTCCTTCTCATCTTTCTCAGTAGGTTGTGTCACCAACTTTTTCTGGAGCTCCTGTAATAATCAAAAAATTTAAATAAGTCTACATTCAAAATAAAATGACGAGTTCTTTGGACCCACTGTCCACAGTGTACATTAATATTACAAAACGTATCGCATTCAATATTTTCTTAAATATATATGAATTTCTGGTTTTTTAACGTCTTTGTAATGCTTCAAGTTATGAATGTATCAACTTATCAAGACTTTTATGTAAATTTTGGATCCATTCCATTAAGCCTCCATTCCATTGATCCAATTAATTAAAATATGTGGCATCTGACTATTTACTCCAATAGAAGAAAAATAATTGGAGTAGCTTTATTTTGCATATTATGTATCCAAGTTTGCAAATTCTAACTGAAGCGATGTCCTAACGCTACCGGGTATATTAAATCGAGACAATGGCCTAACTCTAAAGGATAATTGTCGTCCAGTTGACCAGAATCTCCAGAATATAGATAAAGTAAATGTAAAGTAAATCGTGAGTCGAATCGAGTCGAGTTTCATTTTTTGTCGCTAGCAGAGAATCAATTTGCAAGGATGGAAATGTCCCTCGATCCCATGTCTAGTCTACACAACTGCTCAATGCTCAACTCAAAATCAACTCAACGCCCATACAATACATCTACTTCTTTACTCCGTCCATCTGTCCATGTGTAAAATGGCTTGACTTTGGCTTTGACTCGATTGTACAATGGAAATGTAACTTCTGTTAAGGAGAGTCCGTCTCATCATCACACGAAGCATTGGCCATACAAATACACACTCGGGACTCGACTCGACTCACACACATTAAATACCTACACATTGCGTATTTTTGTATTTCCACTTTACAGCTTTGTTTTCTGTTCCTTTATCCTTTGGCTTTAGGAATTCTATCGCTAATCGCTACCGTGTAGTGTAGTGTAGGTGTAGTATAAATAAATAAGATATTGTTATTATTGTTTGTACTTGTACACACAAGTGATTATTATTGTTTAACCCTTTTCTATTGGTGTCTATATTATTTATATAATATCCCTTTTTATATTGGTACAAGAAAAGATAACGACATTAACCTTTTTCCGTCCAGGCTGAGTTAACCTTAAAGGTATGCAAAGCATGACCCCGCATTTAAAAAACGGAGAATGGAAGCGATACTTTTAGTTACCTACAAATAAATAGTTTAGAATTTTATTTTACCAGCATTCTGCACCAAAAACTTATTTTACTAACCTATTTAGGCAGAATAGAAAATGCACGGACCTAAAAGTGGTATGTCCTTGGCATCGACTGCCCAATCATAATCATACCCCGAAATTACCATACGTGTACGTAGAGAGGAACTCCCCCCTCCCACCCCGCCTGGAAAGACTTAAGATAATTGAGAGATCTAAATAAAACAAATAAATAACTCAAAAAATGATAACCCGGTTATTTATTTATCCTAAGTAACCATTTCCTAGTATAAAAATCAATATAACAATCAATAATCCGTAAAACAATAGGCTGTAGTCTGTACGTTCCCTTAACTATAATAGGCAGTTAAATACTCTTTCTAACTATTAATTGCATTTAAATTTATAGTAGAACATTTGAGCCTGATACGCATAATCAAAATGAATCTTTGCAAACGAAAAAATAAACGAAAAATACGCAAGTTTTAAGCATTTCTATTACGTGATACCCATATGAACGCCTTCGGCGTCGTACGGCTTTGCCCGGATCCATGATGTATCCTCCCTAGGAAATGTCCGAATTTCGGGCTATATGTGCCCAATACCCATTTGTTAACCAACCCAAGTTGCATAATAAATAGGATATTTAGGAAATTCAGTCTCAGTATTCTGAGAAATCGTGAAGAAGGAGAAGGGATTCGACATAATGCAAGACGGTCGGGTAGCTCACGACCACACGACCGGTCCGAATATCGGGGCTTAGCCTAACCCAACCTTTCCCAAACCCGGGAAGACGTAACTAAGGGTACCAATCCGAATTTCGGGGCTTAAACCTCAAAATTCAGGTTGGTCGTGCATTGTCGAAGCCCGTGGAGAAGAGATATTACACATTTGGACACATTTTGCAAAAGTGGCCAGTTTAGTTTCAACATTGTAATTGTATGAGGGGGGGTTGTTATAGCTTTTTATAAGCTGCTTTTTGCTTTTTGACTCATCGGAGAATATTATATACTGTTCTCCTTATTCTGATGAAGATAGCATTAGGTTTTATCTGTAATTTTAAGGTTGCTATGTATATAATGCTTGTCAATATTATTGAATGCTGTGCTAAGTGGGAGAAAAGGAAAATAAGCTGTAAAATATGTGTTACCTCATATAGTATTATAGTAAACATCTTCCTAATTATTCAAACAATAAGATACATGTTAATGACAACTATGATGAGTTTGAATTTGAATGAACTATATATTTCTAGCCACCTACTTACAATACAATCTAAACATAGAGCTTATATAGTACTTGGGTGAAGAAATATTCTCATGCTAATAATATGTAAGACAATTTTGATTAATAAAGTTCTCAAAATCTGAGTTTGTGAACAATTTTAGTATCCCATTGCTTGCATCAGAAGGTCAAGTACAAGTACAGTAGACAACATCCACTGCAGTTTAAGTTAAGTGTAGTGTGGTGGATGTGGATGTGGATCAAAAGTTGGACTTGGGAGTCAAAAGTAGGATAGGTAGCTACTTCCTTCTACAAAGTTTGTAAATAGAGACACAGACGACAGACTACAGTTTCAGGTTTCTAACATAAAGACATAAACTTACATTATCTACTGAAGATGTGCGAATTCTTCCAAAGAAACACTGAGAAGGGTTAATCTTTAAATAAATACAAATAGGTCTATTAGTCCACTTGTCATGTCACGAAGAAAAAACAGTTGAGATTCTATTTTGTAAAGTGATCTTCGCTTGCACATTAAATAAATGCCTTCTTTAATAGTCTATCACACAAGAAGCATTATATATCAAAATACTTGCTAACGAAATTACTACTGAAAACCTAAAAACAACGTAAGCTAAAGAACATTTAAGAAAAATTTGGCTACGCTACAACACAATACGTCTAAGTTAGTGTTCCTGTCCTGCCCTGACACAGCAAAAGGGAAGATTTCTTCTCTACACAAATATGTGTGACCTATAGCCTATAACATATCATACATTATAGTAGTAGAGTACACACAACAATTAAGTAACGTAGTAGATGTTTTTTTTAAACCCTGTTTATCGAGGAGACTTAAATTAGTAAACTAAAGAAATTGTTATAGCTTGGAATTGCAAGGAGTAGAGTATGGTAACACATTTTGGTACTAATGAAAAGGGTGCGGTTACGATTGTATTAATAAGTGTACGTACAGTACAGTACAGTGTGCCGAATTTATATTATACCTAAGCCCTTAATTTAAGTGACTTGTCAATTCTATTTTCAGTAAGTACTTACATACATATATTCAATAGTAAGCATAGTAGTAGACTGTATTCGGTTCTAGTATGTAAAGGATTTGCTTGTTAAAGTGATTACTAGAAAAACCAAAAACACACCAAAATTTCCAAATATTTGTAAATAAATCAACTAATTTTGCTCAAATACACAATTTTCGTGTTAGCTAAGTATTTAGCTGGCTATGTAGTGTGTGTACAGAGTGTGTCATTCGTTTCAACTTCAAATAACCGACTTAAAGTAATTGTTGTACGGATACGATACGAATGTAAATAAATAAAGTTACAACACACAAAACTTAAAACTAACAAAATTCAATTCAAGATCATATATTCAAGATCAGATGCTATACAGATGTATGTACACAAAATGGTATCTTACCGTGTGGTTGACAATTAATTTAGCGATATGTTTTGAGACGAGTTTTATAGAGACGTCTAAAGTGGGTTGAGACACCGTGGCCACATTTTCCAAGTCGGCTAGCTCCATTATCTCATTGATTTCCACTGGTTGCTGTTGCTCATGGTCCGTCATTGTGCTCAACTCACTGTATAATATGTATATGATCTATATACAGAAGAACACGGTATATAGATCCTTACTTATACTTATGAACTCTGTCTGCACGTGAGATGAGCAGTGAATTTGCAGTGATCCAATTTCTAAACACTTCGGGGTGTATTCTTTACGTAGTGTCTCTCTCCATACTTCTTATATTCTGAGTTGTATTTGTGGACTCCTTAAACTGGTCGGTCTTAAACTGCACTACTTGCACTGGCCTGGCTTTTGTTCTTATTGATTCCTTCCTCTTCTTATGTCTTACTGAAATAACAAGTTACAGTCACAATATCACAATTTGCCCAATTTTATTCTTCTATGCTTCACTTAAGGCTTTTTAAATAAAATATTGTTTAATGTTTGTAAATAGTGTGGCTACAAATAAAATCTTAATGTATCTTCTATGTAATAATCTAGTTTCATGAAAATTGAGAAAAAAAGTGAAAAATATTTATATAATTGAGTATAGTACAAATACTACATAATAGGAGTTGGAAGTTGCAACTTGTAAGTGTACGGTTGCACAGTCTAACACTAACTAAAGCGATTTTGTTGAAGTTGAAGCCAAGGATAAGTCAGGAGAACCATGAAGGAGCCTTTACTACCTTTTATAACTCCACTTTAATACTGCAACAAGAACAACTGCATGTTATGTTAAGTTTACCTTGCCTCATCTCACTCTCACACTTTTATTCTACACACAATACAGAACACAAATACAGAAGAACTCACTTACTTGTGTATTAGATAGGATAGAACTTAGAAGTACTATAATTGTACAAGTAGAAACTTACGTTTACGTTTACGTTAGAATTTGTATTGTGAATTGTGATCTGATCTCTTAGCTTATTCTATGCTTCTTCTTTCTTAACATTATTACCTTTACTTACTTTGCTTACCTACAGCCACAGCCACAGCTACAGCTAAGCTACGTTACGTTTACGTGTACGTAGTACATAACATAATATTCTTATTTGTATTTGAAGGCCTACACTTACTATTACTTATCTATCTGTTGTGTTGTGTTGTTGTGTTAACGTTAACTGTGGGACTGTTTATTGTACTTAACTTATGTATGTATTTATGTATCTACTATCTACTATATTATTTTACATACAAAAAGAATACATTCTTAACTATATGTCTTACATATATGTAATTATAATATGTTAAATGTGGTATAACTATGTATAAGTACTTAACTAAAGTAACTAATGCTAAATTGAATGGTAGCAGTTAGTAGCTATTCATTAGTAAGTGTACTGTACATACATATAAATATATACCTGACAAATGATGTAGGTATCTTTACACACATAACATAAATATGTATATATGTATGTATGTATGTATGCGTAAAAATCTTATGTGTATGTTAGAATGGACTACTCTATCTCTATATTATACTGATACTGACTGTACTGACTGGACAATTGCAATTGGATTTGCTATGTCTATGTCGTGGTGTAGTCTGGACTACTGGACTATTAGAATACGAACAAATTGTAATAATGAGTGAAGAACCTATCTATGAATGTATGTGTTGTAAAATGTACCTTACTTTTACATGGACACATATTTATACTGTATGTACATGCTTCTCACTTAGGTAGTTTAATTTCGTTTAGTTTATAAGTGAAGGTGAGTCAAATGAAGATACATACCATACCGAATGGAGACAGATACTCACATACTCACATCACATCAAGATTCAGATAGCTAGCACAGATGTATTTGTATTTGTATTTGTATGTGTATCTGCTGTAGTTGAGGTTGAAGTCTCTTTCTAATGAGAATTGAGAAGATACATATATATTTCTATGTACCTAGTAGCTTACTAGCTTTTAAGTAAACGTTAAGTAACTTAATAATTATGTAATGTAAATTGTAATGCTATTTCCTCTGCTATTGGTTTGGTAGTACTGAGTGTATATTAATGTATACCTTATAAAGACCAATAACTAACCAAAACCAACAATAAGCCGAAGCAGAGTTGTTTTTTCTAATTGTATTTTATTTACTAGTGAAAAGAGCCAGGCCAGGCCAAGGAAGCCAGAAAGGCAGGCAGGCTGTGGATGTTGGCTGGTATGGTGATTTTGGTGATGGTGATATGATGGTGAGCCAGTAGGCAAAAAGGCAGTGCAGTGGAATGGACGGAGTGCGTGGAGTGCACTCTTATACTCTCTGTCCTAGTTGACTGACTAACTCACTGACTCACTCACAGACACACAATAACAGCCAGGCAGAGTTAGAGATACCACAGAGACGGACAACACAGGAAGGCACACCTAAACCAGGCAGGCAAAGCAAGGCTTACACAATGTAATGTGTACACAGTACACACTACCATATTATATCTATTACGCACAGGGCTTATATTTGTAGACACATTTTACATCTGCAGCATAACTTCATCAAAATTTTTAAGTAACATGCTCCATATAACACACATTGGGAATTGCTGTACAAGAACTTGAAAATGTAATATCTCCACGTAAATAGAAATCCGAGTTCCGGCCGGCCTGACGCAATCTAAAACTTTTCTATGATCTGCCCTATTACAGTTTGGATTTTATTACAAATCAAAAATTGCTTCAGCCTCTTTACAACAGTCACATTACACATTTATTCAAAAGATCATGATCATCTAGCAATTAAATGTATGTAAATTAATTCAACAACTAAAATATTAAAATTTTATATCGTAATTTATATAATTTGTGTAGCTAACACTAGACGGTAAAGGTGACACTTTTAATAGAGAGAGGAGCGTATTATAAGTATTGTTATTATTACTATTATACTGAAATGTGTGGGTGTGATAGCAGAATCCTAGGAAAAGAGGGTGTGCCCGATGTTGACCATAGCTGAACTTTAACCTTGTCCTATTACTGACTTTAACCTTAAGGGGGACTCGATGGGTAGCACGGATAGGAGAACGGGTCACCAGTACAAGTTAGACAAAAATGGGTCACAT
>JAQFYC010002077.1:0-28326 GCA_034694165.1 Tomocerus mixtus | reverse complement strand
TTCCTCAATTTTACCTGAATATGAGGTTCCTGGCTGGATCTAGTATATGTATAGGTATTACTTATATATCTGTGGTACCACCTAACACTTTAGGATACTTTGTCTGTTTGGACCAAATCGTGTCAAATCTTAGAGGGGGGCACAAGCCCACCAAACTTTTAATACAGTATCATATTATGACATCATGTGAGTGGAAAGCAGATGACGTCAGGAATAAAATTTGAATAAAGAATCTCATAGACCTTAGATTTCATTTGAATTCAATACTAATTGCCCTATTAAGTATGACATTTAAACTATTGTCATCAAACGAAACTGAAATTTTTGTGACCATATTTAGCTCAATCATGATTCAATAAGATTAGGATTGCATCTGTTTTACAATGATTTATTAGGTACCTAATAGAATTGAAAGCTCTATGCAATGAATGGATATGTATGAATAAATTAATAGTATGATTTCACAAGTAAAAGTATGTATTAAGTTTAGCAGCCATTTTGGCAAACGTGACGAAATAAATAGTCTTGCATGGTACATGACACAAGCAGTAAGAATTCAATTTATTAGCTTTTGGTGTCAGGGAAAGTTAAAATATAACATTTTTTAGCAGATTTAATGCAGGATGTGTGTTATTGTATAGTAATGTATGTTGAATATTTTCCTAAGGTTTGTTTCCAAAATACTCTCACTAGCATATAAATATTAATTTATTTTATCTTTTAATCTGGCTAATCGTAAGATATATTTATATATAAGTATATCGGGTAGGTAGGTATATAGCGACAATTACTAATTATTAATTATTAATACGATTGTAGCATTTTTGGTTTAATTGGTTTACCCAAATAGCCATACATTTCCTCAATTTACGCCATTAAGTATTGACCACCTCAGTCTGATGTTTTCAGTATCTCCAGCAAGGCCGGACCCAGAGGGAGGGGGGGCTATGGAGGCTCGAGCCACTCCCGAAATTTTCGGCGTACACTGGATATTATGGCCAAAAATGGCAAAAATGAACAAAAAACGGCAAAAAATTTCGCGCTGCGCGCGATTTTAATTAATTTCTATGTTTTCAGTCTATAATTTGCAAAACAACATTAAACATTTAACGCACGTTGCTGTGTAATTTGGAGGTAAAATCAGCCCCCTATTGTAAAATTGGGCAAAAACGAACAAAAAATGCCAAAAAATTTCGCGCTGCGCGCTATTTTGTTAAATTTGTATGTTTCAAGTCTATAATTTGCATAAAAACAGCAAAAATGTAACGCACCTAGCTGTAATTTGGAGGTAAAATCAGCCACCTATTGTAAAATTGGGCAAAAATGAATAAAAAATGCCAAAAATTCTCACGCTACGAGCGATTTTTTGCTGTTTTTCAACCCTCATATTTTGAGCCCCTCCCGAAATTTTTTCCTGCGTCCGGCCTTGATCTCCAGTTACAGTTA
Organism: Tomocerus mixtus; assembly: GCA_034694165.1. NCBI lineage: Eukaryota > Metazoa > Arthropoda > Collembola > Entomobryomorpha > Tomoceridae > Tomocerus > Tomocerus mixtus. The sequence continues at coordinate 26,880 of JAQFYC010002077.1, read as the reverse complement.
CTTTTATCAATTCATGTAAGAAAATTGAAGTGTGGGACTGCGAACTTGCAGTTGGAGGTTAATGCATTTCACGTAACATAAACGCCATATTGATTTTTACACCTCGGAAATTTCAACGTTGGGGGTAAAATAAACTCCACAATTAAAATTGTGACAGAAATCGAAAATCCGGCCAAAATCACAAAGAAAGCTGTAAAAGCATCTTTAAGATCAGTTTCTCTATGCGTTAGCGATTTTCTTGATGTAGAGCAATAAAAATATACACCACGGTTATAATGGCTTACGTAGCGGAAAATTAGCCCAACTTCTTTAAATCTCATTATTCTACAAGGTCAAAGAAAAAGAAAAATTATCAGTAAAATATTTGTAGAAAATGTTCTATCCTTCTTTACCCTGCAGGCCAGAAATATTAGTACACTACACATTGCAAAATTTCAATATATTACCTAAAATTGATTACATACTTATAATTGAAAAGTTGAGACCATATGGAATGTTTGGGAACAATCATGGAGGCAGGTAGTAAATCATTTGTGACATATACTGATGCTAAATTGGCACACACCCATGTGTCTTCCAATTCGAGTGTACGAATAGCTCTGAAAATGTTGAATGAGATACCAACAAATGAGCAAGATTCTCCTTTGTAAATATTTTCGATGGATTCATAAATTCCAGACAACTGTCCAATATTTGAGTCATTACGCCTTTTCCTTAGGCCCTGCAAAATGATATAAAATTTAAATGAATGAACTTTGTCATTAAAATATAAATCGGATAATTCAAAAATAATTTTCAAAAATCTGCGGTGTCATTAACATTAATATAATAAACTAAAAATTAAAGTTAATGTTTAATGAAGATGTAAAAACAAAATCTTTTATAGATTATTTACATCCAGAAATAGTGCCACAGTGGAGCTATCATTGTCCAGGAATATATTCAAGCTGCTGTCTAGCAGCTCTGAAAAACTATCGATTGGAACGAATGGTGTGGATAGGGCTGACACAATAGCAGCTGAATAAGCAACATAACAAACTAATCCAAATAAACTGCCTACGATGAAAACCACTCTGGCAGGCATTGACTTTGGAGCGACGTGCCATCCTGAAACCAATGGAAATGGACAGAAAGAGTCCCATGAATAATTAAGTTAAACAGCGAATCAATAAAATTTATTTAAGGTTATAATGGTTATATAAGCACTTAATTGCAACCGAACCTTGCTGAACAAGTAGAGCCAACGCCAGGAGAATAGATGTTTCTGAAACAAATTCATCTTTCTCTTCGCTACCAAAGTAAAATGGGCTCGAAATAAAGTTGACAATTTTCAGTGAATAAAATATCATCAACACAGTAGCCGCAATGCAGATCCACATCTGATAACAAAATGATCCTGTATAAATATTTCTCACAGTACTTGCAGAAGGCTGAATAAAAAATGACTCCAACCTGTATTTACGAAATAAATTAAAGAAAATAAAATATTTACAATTATTGTACGACTAATTGATACTTTTATGCTACTATATATATCTGTAATTAGGCGATTTGGTTTAAAGTAGATATAAGTATTACATAATGCAGAGATAAAATTATTTTATGAATCCAAAAGCGATACAAATAAAAACAGTTACAATATTTTACTTTTATTTAATAAAATCACCTTGTAATAATTGTTGGTTGCAAAAACGAAAGGTAGGCTGCCCTATAGGGTAGAAGGCTGTGGTGGCTGATAAATAAATCCAGTTGGCCATCGAGAAATGCCTCGGATGTATTTCCCCGTAAAGAATTATTCTGCCATCTTTTAATTGCTTCCCCTCTTGATATTGACACACTGTGATCAAATTTGGACATAAATAACTATATAAAATATCGTATTCATTACATAAAATTACAATAAACACTCACCGGAAATTTAAAGTCTCCATCAAATCAAATAATATTGATATAGACAGTCCGCTGACGGGAACCAATGTGCCGTTTTCGTCTGCTATATCATGCTCCGATAAGCTGGTAGGCACTATCTAAAATATTTAAAAGTAAATTAAAATATTTCTATAGTAGAAAATCAAAATACATAAAATTATTGTGTCTTACAATTGCGTGAACATTGATTTGAATATCTCGTAAATTGGCTTTCCTCGATAATGTATTTTGTGCATTTTCTATAAGGTTACATATATTTGAGCAAGGGCGCAACTTAAAATCTTCATCCTGGGCGACAATCTCATTTTCATTAACTTTTACAATATTTTGAGAAATTATTTTGTACTTTACATTAAAAAATTCCCAAATTTCTTCAATGTTCGCAAGTTTTTCAAAAATTACATAAAAATCTCCAAAATTAACTTTATGTTCCAATAAATAAACTTGTAAATATTCAACCATTGCAGATTTGTTCAAATATATTTCAGTGGTCGCAAGCGTTTCGGGACTGTAGATAGTATCTTCTAGCGACACTATAAAGAACACGACGGAGTTAAATCTCCAGCAATTCATTATACGTTTCATTATATCTGGTTGTAATTGCATCTATTTGAAAAAATATACTATTGTATAATTTTTAAATTCCATTAAATCCATGAATTCTTATACGAATACAATGATAGCCATACATTATTAATCTCAAATAATATTGGACGGATTCCTCGTACTGACTTTCTCCATCCTTCCCCACAGAGAGAATCGGACCTTAAAATCGAAAAGGAGTGGCAGGAGACAGATAGAGAGCTTCCGCTTTCTTGGTACACTTCAATAATGAATAAATTAGAAATTAGTACATGAGTACCTACATACAGCCTTTTGTTCGAAACTTTGTTTTACGAAGTCAATAAATGCTTAGTGAAATTAGCAACCGCTAATTTAATCTAATGCAAATAGCGTTCTTTCATAATCTGCTTAAAATGTATTTTATACCCAAAAAATACAGTGGTATCCACTTTCCCTAGGTAGCAGGTAGGTATTTCAATGTATATGTATGATAATTACCTGTAGGGCACTGCTCAGAAATTAGCATGAGGCCATCAATGCTACTAAGACCATTTGTTCTTTGTTCACACTCAATTATGCAATCAAAAACTACCGATTCTCCCAAAGACAGTAAAAGAACATAAAACAATGTATAACCAAGCATTTTATGAACCACTCAGTTGGTCTATTGCAACGGTAACTACTTGATCGAGTAACTCTCGCTACAGAAAAAAATCCAAATTATAATTTGTTTGTGTCTATTGTGTAGGTAGGTACCAGGTACCGTTAACTGTATTTACACAATAAATAGACATCATTTTGTTAAGTAAATACCACCTTGAAACTGACAAACAAACTCCAGGATTTCTAATCTAGTGAAGAAAGTGCTTACACACACCCAGATTATATAGTTATGTAGTTATGTTATGTATTTATCTAGATTAAACAAACCAAATAATCACGTTCCTTTGAAAATCCTTTGAAGGATAGCAAATTGCCATAGATAAGAAAATAATTGCATTATGAGAATTTGTATATGGCCTTGTGGATGGCATGTATGTATGCAATTAAGTATTGAATATTTAAATAGGATAATAATATAATATGCCAATGCCAATAATTATAAATGTAAAGTGCAAAATATGTCACTAAACATACCTTTACTATAAGACATTTAACAATTATGTTTATGTTTATAGTGACGTTACAGTGACTAAAAAACTCTAAAAGTTTTTTGGCGTAGATGAATATTTATGCAAGAAAAAATACATTGCATATCCCAATGTTGTACAATTGCAGTTTTTTTTATCAGTTTAACGTTTTATTTTGCGAAACGGATTCACAACTTCTCCAGATGAAATCTGGCAGACAAGATACAACGTAATACAACACAATGTTCTGATCACGTTTGTATTCCCCATAACTATTTGTCGTAAGCTATAAATACTTATATTAATATCAACTATTGGATAAATTCTACATTTTTTACGTCTAGGAATTAAATACTAAAAAGTGTACACTTATATTTATAAGTTATTTACTTTAGTAGTGTTATCAAGTAGAGGTATTAAATTCTTTAAAAATATGACAACGAACAACTAAAAACGGGACAGAGATGCTAACCTACTAAATATAAATATATTACCAGATTACACCATATTATAGTATCTGTTAAATTGCTAATGTGATGACGCCTTAATATCACCTTATCACCTACCACTATAATGAGATATATGTTTACCCTTAACTTTTTCAATTGTTTAAATATTGAATATACACACTTACAAGCTCATAAATATTACAAATGCTATTGAATTTCTTCAATTGAATCATGTACTACTTCATGTACTACTTCCTGTATTACAACAACATCATTATGAATGACCATGTGGTTATTGATATCATCCTCCCCTTCGAACCACTCCTCACACATGCCACATTGAAATTGTAGAAGTTGCTCTATAGCTATTTCCATTTCATATTTTGCGGCATCAGGCTGTTCCAGTTCAATGGGTTCAGATTCAGCTTTAGGCTCCATAGTCATCTCGACCATTTTCCGTTGTTTCTGGCCAGTTACGCTTTTACGTTGTCGTTTTACAGTCCCAGGCGCTGCCTTCTTTACCCGCTTCGGTCTAGCAGGTGCTAAGGATTTATCATGTACTATATGGTGCTGCTTCAGTAGAGTGCTATTTTTGAATCCTTTATCGCAAAATTCACAAAATAGTAAATTCCCAGTATGGATTCGGTAGTGTTCCCTTAGCTTAGTCCCAGTATCTACAGAACATAAAAAAATTGAGTGAGTAAGCAATTCAATAAAAATTATTGAAATAAAGTTTGCGAAAAATAAAATAAATTACAATAGCCTTGTCCACATTCCTCACAAAGATAGGGCTTGTCAGTTTTGTGGTATACAGAGTGGGCAGTCAGTGCACTCCTTGTTGAAAATTTTTTACCACAGAAACAATTGAACATTTTTTCTTCACTGTGTAAATACATATGTTTATTTAGGCATCCTCGAGAAGAAAATAGTTTTTCGCAAATAGAACATTGAAACTTGGTCCTATCTGGGTGATGGATTCTCTTATGAGAATTAAAAATGTGAATAGTCTTGAAAGTAAGTCCACACACTTCGCAAGGACCACACGGTCTGTCTTTGGTATGTACAATACAATGCTTTTGCAGTCGCTTATTAGAAATGAAAATTTTGTCACAATCTGGACAAGGGAAATATTTTTCATTGATTTCTTCAGCACTTAAATTGTAATGTAGTATTTCATGTTCGGATTGTGATGCCTTGTTCTTGAACTGCATACCACAAAATGAACAAAGATATTGTTTTTCCCCAGCGGAGTGAATCAGCACATGTTTTTGCAGTTCAGTCAAATCTGCTGGCTTTGCATCACACTCAGTGCAAGTGATCTCCGTATCTGGAGGTAAGTGGCTGTACTTATGACAATGTAGACTAATTTTATGACGAAAAACTTCTTTACATTCCAAACACATGTATTTATCTTTTGAATCCTCTCCTTTATTTTTTCTTGATTTTGTCCCATCGTTATTTAAATCAGATTGCAACATTTCTAAAATGTCCACCTTGTCAGGATGGTATTTGATAATGTGCTCCTTAACATTACGTTGATATTTGTACGTTTTGTCGCAGTGGTCACATTTAAATTTTCGTAGAGAAGTATGAGTTTCCGCGTGTCTTCTAGCTTCATATTGGCTATAGAAGCGCTTCTCACATTCCTCCACGGGGCACCCGAAATTTTTCTCTCCGGTGTGAGATTGAAGATGCAATTTTAATTTTGAAGGACTTTCACAAATTTTTCCACAATGTTCGCATACGTGACTCTTTGGAAGACTTGGCCGCGTTTTTTTACTTCTGCGTTCCTTTTGTTTCGAATCGTTGTCACTAAAAGTAAATAAATATAAAAGTATTCAGCAAAATATGAATAATGTGTTTATGTAGTAACATACTAGATATATAATGCTAAAATGAAAATAATTACTCAGCATCATTTTTCTCCACTTTAAAGTTGGACTTCTTCGTTATAGACAATGCATCCTTGCACAACTCGCATTTCCCTTTTAAATCCTTATGGTGTCCCTGTACATTTATGTGAGTATTTAAAACGTGTCTGCGTTTGTATGATTTGCTACAATGTGGACACTTATACACTTTGCTAGTTGAATGGGAACTCTCGTGTCTTCTTAGGGTGTGCTCAGCTTTAAAAGGGAAGTTACACGTTTTACAACTAAATGGTCTTCCTTCGCTGTGACTAAGCAGGTGAGATTTTAACTTGGAATTTGTTGAGAACATTTGTCCACAAATCTTGCATTTTGGGGTAATTGTATTGATTATATTAGTTGGTTTCATTTCCTTCTTAATTTTAATCTGTAATTGTCTTCCTCTCTTAGCTATTGTGGTAGACTTAGTGTCCGAGCCAGATGATTCTTCCAACCTAATGTGAACAGTACATACAATTAACCTTTCCAAAATGTAATTACCCGTAATGCTACTAATTTTTTTTACACTTTTAAAATATGTAGACAATTACCCATCTTTAATGCCTTTGACGTCATAACTGTATTCTGGCCGAGTAAATAATTTCCTTTTTCTTCTTGAAGTTCTCGAACTAGTAAGTGGGGCGTTATCTGGAATCGGCTTTCCATCATCGTTATATTGTAGCCCTATTAAAAACAAAGTTTTAATTTATGATAACGCAATATTATCAGCACTGTAGAATTTAACATGTGAAAATAGGCCCCGTCAAAATGTGGTACCTGATTAGAACCTTCAAAGTGGCAAGTCACAACTATTATTAGATACAGATACAGTGTAACATAAAAACACGTACAGTACCAACATTTAAAAAGTCAAGGTGGTTCTTTTCTTTGTATTAAGAAAATTTGCTATTATGATTGTATTGATTCAAGCAAATCTACCAACGAATTTATAATATTTCATGTCAACAAGCCTTTATAGGATCATCAGTATAAGAAATTAAAAATAGCTACTCAGTGTAGCTACTTATGACCTGCAGTGAAGATATTCATAATTTAAATCATAATTGCATTGCAGTCAAACGTTTGGATTTTAAAATGCTTACTACCCCCAATGTTATCATAATTTTATTCAATTGCAATTTGGGTTAGGAAAATTTCCCCTCAAATATACATAATGTCTTTAGAAACACAATTATTGGGAAAAACGAGCGTAGGTACTTACTTGATAAGTTAACTTCTACATTTAGTGTTTTAGCTTTTGGTCGACTTTTAATTGCAAGGCCTGATTTCTTCGATCTTCCTCGTCCTCGACGTGTGGTGCTTGTTTCCATTTCATCGAAATCCCCATTATCAGATAAATCGCTATCAAATTCGCCAATATCAACTGCTTTTGAAACGTCAAAATCGAGGTCATCCACTTCTTCCTTAACAAATGTCCCAGTTTCTGCAACAAAAATATTACTTGTAAATTAGAATCAAATATTATAAAGATGAATGTTTTTTTCCTTAAGCTATTAATTAGAATTATGTTTATATATTAGTATGTAATAAATCTTCCCATCACCAGATTCGGCAACAATATTATATAGATTAGGATTACCTAACAATGAGATATTGACATTATCATCTTGGTTATCCTCCACGTCAATTTCTTCATCGCTTGGCAAAGATTCCTTCTCGGTCTTAATATTGCCGAGAACAGCAGTAGAATTTATTTCTCTCTCCTTCACAAATTCACATGTAAATCTATTTACGAATTTTTGAATTTGGGTTTCCATTTCTTCCAATTTTGCAGACATTCGGGACAGTTTTTGAGTACAGATGTAACATTTTTGACAAAATGGGAGCGGATCTGGCTGACTCCAATTAAAAAAGTCATCACTCAAAAGTTCCTTATCTATATGCCGGGAGCAGCTGTTATAAATTTGCTCTGCTGTTCGTACTTGGCCTTTTTTATTTTTTGGAGAATCTAAATTAAATACTTTGTGACAAAAGTGGCACTTTTCAACTGATTTTTCGTTTAAATTATCCATTTAGAAAAGTGGAAAAATGTATTTGTCCGTTATCTAACTCGAGACAAAAATCAATAAAAATTCTTAGATAACCATAGACAAAATTAAAACAAATACGTAATTGTCAGTTATTTTGATCTATGTAATGTAAATTACATTATTTAATTATTTTGTTTATTTTCGGGGAAAGCAGAAAAAGGTTTCGTTTGATTTGGTCTATTGGTGTCTGTTTGTAAGAATGTTTATGTTTTGCCGCTTTCTGTTAATCTTGCATATTGTCGTACTTCATACATATCTGTAACGCATAATGTTAGTATCCAAAGGTATATTTATCTTATATTTTTCTTCTCATTTAGTATTTGGTTGGTTTATTTGGTATTATGGTAATAAAGTAAAAAGTAAAATAATATTGGTTAATTTAATTTATGTATATATGTTAATAATGTATTTGGAGACTCAATGCTTTAATAATTGTTAGGCTAACGGTTTCAGGCTACTTGGAAACTGAAATGTAGTAAAACTATGCCGAAGTAGTAGATACGCATACTATTACAATTTGGGAAGGAAGAACAGAAACAGATGAATTGAGAACATAAGTACCAAATATTTATTTATTTTTATTGTTTGTAAATATATCAACAAATTAACTAAATAGATTGAACGAAGACTACATCTGATTATTTTAGGTTTGGGAACGTTAATTAGGACAAAAGACAATATGAATTGATGGCAATTATTTTTTTCCTAATCCTATGTGTACAGTACAGTACAGTGTCAAAAATGTCTTCTTTTGCCATAAAAATTACGAATCTTATTTCCCAACCGTAGCTCAGCTCAATGTTGTTATGTAATGAACAATTTAACATGAGACTCCGTGGAAAAAGTTGTTTGCATTCATTTTCCTTAACATTGGATACCCATTGGATTTTAATTAACATTTTAGCCATTGTGGAATGTTAGCAATCCATCCACTTTTGTTTTCATTTGATCATGGTAGAAATTGGAAAGCCAATGAACATAATATTTAATATTATATGATACCTGTTTAGTGAGCACATAATATCAATATTAATTACAATAATGAATGTAATGCTTATGCCGAAGACAGAAATGCCAAAGACAGAAATGCCAAAGATAATTTGTGTCGTGCAGTTTAGTACGTATTACCTGCGTTTTTAATGGCGTTATTACGCACAGAATTAAGTGGTGAAATTGAGTATAAGACAGCTATACAAATACAAATGCACAACAGCACTCAAAGTTCTTCTATTACTGTATCATAGTCTTTAAGCAGCTATATGGCTTTCTATTTAGGAAAGTTTTTACAGTATTGATCAGCTATGTTGACCAGGGAAGGAGTTAATCAATTAAAACTTTAGAAACGCAGAATTTTTTAATGTTTTGGGCAAACCCAATACCATTACCACTTATATTTTTATTAGGTTATCTTCAGTCTCATAACTATTTTATAGATACAATTCCTTTTTCAAATTATATTTTTAGGCTGTTATCTACTACTACTGTTTTTATTTGTTTAGATCTGAGAGGTCATAATATTTACGCTTGCTTTCCGGGTCGGGGTTGGGTACAAATCGTTAGTAGATAATGGATACATACTACTAAACATACATACTACTACTATGGTTGGTTGGTTATACTTTAGGTAGAATCAGAATCTGTTTATTTGTCTGACGCAAATATGCAATCAACGTTTTCATTCATGATTTATTTTTCCATTGACAGCCTTGTCTCACGGGTGAATAAATGTGCGATATACTCAGAGCTCAAGCGATTGATTTTAATTATGTAAAGCCCCTACCACATTGCAACACAAATAGTATAGCTCATCTGCGACATCAATGCGTCAGCGACAAAAGCACAGTCAACCTTTGCCGGACCTGACCTCATGTACAAATAAGGCAGAGAGCGAGCCGTTCGTCTAGCAAATCCCCTGCTTTCGCCAGACAACCCAATGAATTTATTTAGCCTATCTTTATATATTTCCGAAGCTGTCAACACGCGTGACATGGGTTTAATCGTAAAGTAGATAATGGAATATGACGAAAAAATGTCAATGACTAAATAGACGATGGATTCGAAATCTATTTCCTCCGAACGGACAATTTGAAATATGACATACGCGTCACATAGCGTTTCGATTGAGGCTGTCAGGCGAAGACACCAGAAAGCGAAAGCCAATGTTTTGTTCACCTGGTCCATGAAAATTCTTATCCTTTTGTATTCTTGGATGCAATAGAGTATTCTGTCATCTCTTGATTTCCTGTCAGCTTTTAAGGACTTTACGAGTTGACTTATCCTTTCATTTGCAGAATTCGTGTTCAATGAATTTGAATGGTCTAATCTTTGCAGTATTAATGTATTGTTATTTAAATGGTGACAAGAACTGGCAGGGTCTTCAGCAATAGGCGAATTGGAAAAATTTGCGATTTCTTCAGAAAGTTGTAGTAGACTGCAAGCGACTCCATTGCCAAGACAGGAAGCAAAATAAGACATAGTAGCATAACCAGAGACGGCGTGAAATACATATAATGCTTCATGAGCACCAAACAAAATACGCAGGGGAAGGGTATCCACTTCGAACATTGAGTATAGGAATAAACAATATTTTGGATTGAGCGAGAATTGGTAGCAGAGTAGACTTGTGTTCATAACTATCATAATACTGAAATTAATAAAACAGGGGATGCTATATATACTTTTTAATGATGATATAAAATTAATATCTCTTATTGATAAGTTTTGATGCGGTGTAAGTGTAGCTAAGTTAAAATGTTACGCAAAACCATAATATATTATTTCTTGCAGATAGTAGTTTGTATTAAATGTAAACCTAAAACACTTACCTAATTTGCCACACATAAGTAGTTTTCAGACCATTTTTAATAAAATTAAGGCCATAATAAGGTTTCCATATCTATTTATAGATTATCAAATAAGCTACAATTACCAAAGTGGATATATTGTAGTATTGTGGCAGAAGACCAGCAGAATATTAATACGTATGCATTTGAAAAAAGAATTAATTACCGAAAATTGCGTATTTTGAGCATTTTGCGGATAACTTGCTATTGCTTTGTTGGTAAATAATACGTTTTGGTAAATTCCAAAAACCCATTTAAATATTTTTGGGGTAGGATACAATGGAAGCAATAACACCACCCCATTTACTTACCACATATATATGATTTGCTGTAAAGTACTCCAAAAGATTTTGAATTTGAATTTCATTGGCTCTCCACGGAAGAAGTTTATTTCATTCTGAATTTTCCATCCAGTGGCGACTAATTGGTAGAAAGGGTGTGTTCTCCCCATGACACTTTCTTTTACGTAGGAAAAGAAACCTGACAGAATCCACATGAGCACTCCGATTTGATCCATATATTCAATCCGTTCCCCAAGAAGTCCGAATGACAGTAGCAATAAATACGACATTTTAACGAACATGTTCAGCTGCAATATTCCGAGCAGAAGATATTGGAAAGTTTTTCCGTTAGAAACCAGGTAGTTGTCTGATTTTCTTTGTAATACAGTTTTGGTTATTCCTACCAATGACATAAATGCAAGTGTTTTTTCTTGAAGTTGAACAATAGAAATCATTTTGAGAGGAATTACAGAGATATTCGATTGGAAATAAAGTCCGGAGACGACACCATTAAAATCCAGATAGTATATAGTACTAGAAATAGTTTGGTCTTTAGCTTTTGGCTTATATTTTGCTAGAGTTTTTAATCGTTACTGAGACCAAAAATTTTTTGTTGCAGAATATATACTATGTATTAGGTATGTACTTTATTGGTTGGAGAATGTGTTGTCGTGCCGCTTATTGCTTTATGAGGTAACGGGACAGCTAAGAGCTGATCATCCATGATTATATTGTAATATGCCGTAAATTGTAGAATAGGTTCCACTTGCAAATATGTGAGCATGAGCACGTATTATTAATGTATCGGCAGATACATTTTTATACCTATGCATGTATACATATGTATGTAGTATGTACTATGCATATATAGTGATCATAACAATGAATAATAAAAAATTAATTCCCCAGATAGATTATACTCCAGTATACGGTAACTACACAGATATATCTACTCTACTCTGGATTTTTCTCAATTCGGAAAGTAACACTTGGGTTGGTATAGGTATATACACCTTGGCCCATAACCGTTTGCTCCCTATGGTACGTATGCTGGAATACTGGAATTATTCAAAAATAGCTCATTGGTAGGTAATCTATTTGCAAATGGAGGTTTTCATATTTTCTGTTTTGTCGTTTGCAAAATGTTCATGCAAATTGGTCCAATGTTCTCACGAAACGGGCCAGTTCCACGAAAAATGTCCCAAAATTGGCACGTTTTGTTTCGTCAGTATGCCATGGTCACAAAAATTGTAATTTTCAAAAAATATAAAATGTCCCTTAAAGAGCTCCCCGTACGTAACGTTTTCACAAGGTTTCGTCAAAATAAAAGACAAAAATTTCATCAAAATTAGTGAACTTTAAGAGACATTTTGCAAATTCCAATTTTTGTGACCATGGAACACAGAAAAAGTTGCAAAATGTGCCAATTTTGGGACTGTTGTCGTACAACTGGCCCGAGCCGCGGGAACATGCGACCAATTTTGAGGAACATTGGTATATCAATTCGCAAATACATTGTCTACCAATGGGGTCGGTGATTGCCATTTTATTAGTCTTACTGTAAGAGCAAAATATAATTAAAGCTACGTAGCTAAGAGTCTTATTTTGGCTATATATTTATAATAACCTACTTATTATCTATCTGTACTCTGTCACGTCACGTCAGCCAAACAAGAATGCTAGGTTTTCGAATAGGTATTATTAATTAAAGTCGGATACCTACTTAATTAAACAAGCGGATATTATACAATGAACTACGTTGTTCAGACTTGCCTTTTTTTAATTTAAAAAAATTGCTATTTCCTACCCTACAATGCGCACATAACTAGAGAGTTTAATGGATTGGAAATATTCCTTTGTATTTAGGTACTTGTTGAATGTAAGGTTTACAGGATCTGCACTATTCTTAAATACTATTCTGAAAAGAAGATACGGAAAACATGTACATAATGGAAAATATCACAGCAAATAACAAAGCTAGAAAATTCCATGGGTGTAATAATCCATTTAATTATTACGACCCGGATAGCCAATTCCAATACTAGTTTTTAACAACATTGCAGCGAACTTTTGAGAAACCGGGATAGCGTAAACGTATGAAGTAGTTATCATTTGCCAGATAATCGCAAATTCATGATGCGTGCTTATTGTATATTTGTTTCATATTTTATACTAACTACTTACTCATACTGATTATAATTTTACAAAATTACATAATATTATTGTTTCCGGGCATAAAAATATTTTTAGACAGCAAAAAATTACTCTGGCAATAATAGCAAACATATACTTTAAAATTATGTCTATATCATCATAGTCTTATTGATTGAGTCATCACAAATCGGCGAACAAATTTTCCCAATGATAATTTCAGATAGTTATCAATGTTACTATGTGTTATGCAGCTTTATAATGTTCCACATTAGCGCCTGTTATCCTGGGATTGCATGACTATTTCAAATTCCCCGACAATCAAGAGCTAATTATCCTTCTTAACTTTGGATACATAATTATCAATGATATAGCTTCTATGAATCCTTTGGCAATTACCAGTCCAGCAGCATCGTATATCTATATATTTGCTTCAATTCTGTAGCAATCTATACTATTCCTAGTTGCATTAACTAGAACAAAATGTAATTACTAGCTTACCTGCAACACTCCAAATTTTTCATATACAATTATTTATATTTCAATTTACATATCGTAGGCATAGAGGGCCACCAGCCTCAGGGAATCGTCGTGGTTTATCTATATATATTTTTCACAATTAAATTAAGTTCTATCTTCATGCAATACACCAAATGCATTCATTGCAAGACAAATTGTATTGACAACGATTTACATTCAGTGAAGCTAGCCGAGCGTGTAGCTAAGACCCTAGCAAGATATAAATATAAAAAGTATACTATTAGTTAGCACTATAAATATATTGATAACTTGGTTAATGTTCTTGCAAAAATTGAAAGAAAATACAAACGCAATTGTGCAATATACTTGACATAGGTTACTTGTGTAAGGATATTGTGAGCCTAGGACATTTACACCTAAGAAACATTGGATTTGGGATCCACCTTAATTAATTACTTAATCCATTATGTAAAGGACCTTGAATTATTGAAATATTTGTTCTCCTAATTCACTTCCTGAGTAGATTCTGCAACAAACAGCATTCATTTGCGCATTTATCTTTCTTTCTAGCATTGAACCCAATTAATATTTTCACTAATGACAGTTTAATCTTACAAAGGTTGACGAAGGTTGGATATAAGGACATTTTAATTGACCAAACCGCGTTTACTGACTAAGACTAAACTTATTTTAATTGAATTTAAAAGAGAGAATTTCTGATACGATACGGTGACAACAAAACAGTTACCAGTAAGAGTAATATCTTCCCCATTACATTGGAAAAATAGGTCAGAAAACAAACAAGCCCCCGTAGTCTTATAAAATATTCTTAAGAACACTCCCTCCGAAAGAAAACCAATTAACACCTAGTTTTTCGTTTAAAAATTGATTTTTCCAATTTAGTGACAAAATGAAAATTCTCGTAGAATTAGTATTATTTGTCAATACTGTGGGAGTTGTGTTTGCCTATCCTCATGGAGCACCAAGTACTCCAGAAGTCTGCAAAACTTTGAAACCTGAACACGAACTTGCTCTTCCACAAAATGCTACACTTCCTTATAAAATAAGCCTTGATATGGATCACGCAAAAGTGGGGCAACGCATTAATGGTAATAATTAACGTGTTTTTGATCTACTACCATATATCAGAGGTACTAAAACTAGAGATAATTTTTGATGTGCAATTTATTTTACTTCCTGGTCCTTCGATTTTGAAGATCTTACCTAGAAAAACCGAAAGTGATATAATAAATCATTAATGCAATTATAGTAATTAATAGAAGATTAAACACAATGTTAACTTGTATTATTAATAGAAGTATTTCAATATATTTTGAAGCACATAATTTGTCCGAAGGGCATTCTACACACGTAGTATGATCATTTAACTGAAAAATTGACGAACACGTGCCATATACTACATTTGATATTCATTTCAGTTACAATTTCTGGAAAGAAAGATGAAACATTCAAAGGATTCTTCTGTCAAGTTCGCAATTCAAGTAGCAATGCTATAGGAAAATTTATTCCTGATAGTAGCTACCAAACTGGAGACTGTGAAAACTTAAAAGCTGTACGTGAGATTAACTAAACCAATCTACTAATTAATTTGCTTGTGACGTACGTGACCATGAGCCATTTACTATTGTGGTTAGAAATCCTGAAAATCGTCACACTAAAAGTGTTTAAACAACATTTGAATTTATGAACTGCTCTGTTGTAATAACATCTTAATCTTCGTATTATAGAGATGTATCTATATTGTATATAAAGCTCATTACCAAAAGGCAAGGATATTATCTAGAACATAGTTATGTGAAATATATTTATATTTTATTACTAACAGAATGCAGCAACACATGTAAGTAACATTCCGAAAAAGAACATCACTCTAAACTGGGAGGTACCTAAAGATTTCAAAGGGGAGGCTTCTGTTGTGTAAGTATACTAACGACTTTTTTATGGTCTAAATATTGTTGCAATATTCAATTTACATGATTATTTGGTGACAAAGTTATGTTTTAAAAATGATTGTGAGGTATATTATCCCTCAAAGAATATTTATCTTTATTTCACATTGTATCAGTTTTCATTGGAATATTCACCTAAATAACTAGTTCACTAATGGATATTTACTTTACTTTTATTAAGGTGTACGGTTCTGGAGAGTTTTGACAAGTACTGGACTTTTGTTCGCCCGTCAGGCTCCGGCAATATTACTGTAACCTAAACACCATTACCACCACGCTCTGTTGAATCTAAAACATTCTGAATACGTGTAACATACCATTATGCATGAATTAAATAAAAAATACAGTGACAATATTATCTGTTTGCATTTTTGCATAAAATTTGCTGCTAGATTTTCAATGTATTAAGTATATCGTAAATAAAAGGGATGTTTATTCAAAAAGAATTTAGTCACATAAGTATAGTACAAGACTAATAGAGAACATAAAAATGTGTGTTACAAAATATTTTAAGAAGATATTTGATGTGTTTTCTAATATTTTCTCATTTATATCGATATCTATTTAAATCGAATTACTTATCACAAACTACACACTAACTTTGAGTTTATCTCACACCGGCTTAACTTAAAAATATACATTTGTAGAATAGAAAACAATTTTATACCTTACAGCAATTTTACTAATTAGACTAATTTTTAAGCATGTCCTTGCCGAAATTATTAACTCCCACGATATGTTGAGTAGCCATAATTTGTCAGCAGAATCGGAACATGGTAATGTTCCTCTGGCTTCTTAATCTCGAAAACAATTTCCACATATGGATAAAATGTTTCTTGTCCTTGCTTTTCGTAATATCCCTTAGTGTCAAAATTCAGTTTGTACACACCTTTTGTGAATTGTTCAGATGAGATGAGATTCCCAATTCGTCCATCTTTATTTGTATATCTAATAAAACAGAAAATTAAATAATGTGAATTTCAAAACTAATTCCATATATTATGTATAATATGCCAATAATGTACTACGTACAATTACAATTTAATAGACACATCAATTGAGGACTTACAACTAATTTCATAGATAAGTAGAAAAGTAATATTACTGCTACATAAATTTAAAAAAAAATTGATTCTTACTGTTCAGAAACGTAGGTCCATTGATTGCTTAGCTCTTCCATTCTGTACAATGTTGATTTAACATTAGCAGCTGGTTTTCCCAATGTCGTGTCCAATATGTGAGATGTTAAGGGATTGTCATTAGCCATTGTCTGAAAAATAATTGAAATATTTTGAATGTTACTGTTACTTGCAGTGTATTTTTATTAACTGTAGAACTAGTTATAAGTAATCAGGAACTTGGTGTTCCACAAAATACAGATTTAAAACTTCTCTCCGTAAAAGTTTTTGGAGTAGGTACAAAAAAGTGTAATCTTATACTCTATACATAATACGGTAGTTACATAGCTATAGATAGACAAGTATTATATTGGGGCATATTATATGGTATGTACATGTAGTTATTTTAGTTACTATTATATAAACTTGTTTGCCTTGCGTCGCATATAGTAACAATAAGTATTGGATCATTAAGTTGGCCGTTCCATGTGTATTTAGTTGAACTCAAACGAAAAGCAAACACCATAAATATCCTTATCTATCATTGCCTACTTGTACATACGTTTGACACAATTTGTTAGCAGTTGTGACATGCTGTACTACATTCTAGACGAGAAGGGACAAAGTCTAATAGAAATGCAGTAAAATCGGGAAAATGGGATGACTATTTTTGACAAGGCTTCTACTGTCTAAATAGCACAGTATTTTAATTTAGCACACTTTCCATTATCGTTTCTTCGTTTCTCAAATAATAATATCCTACTCTATGAAAATTAATAAAACTAGTGTGATAGACATGTGTACCATCTTGAGACCGATTACAAACGTATACGCATAATATTATGTTTCTTATTAAAATAGTGTTAACAGTATTATTTAAAAAGTTCCCCAATTTCAAAAGTCTAGGCTTATAATATGTGCATAATTATAATTATATGTTGTGTGTATTAAGCTACTGTATAAATACAATATTACGTACTAAACTGGGTCATTTCAGTATTACACACATGTATACCATTTATTTAAGGAATGCAGGTTAAAGCTGGAAAATTTTCTGATTTAATTAAAATGCAGTCTAGTGTCAGTTCAATCAAGCGAAATAAAAATACTTTTAATTTATATCCTACCACATTGTAACAATTTCAAGCTATTTAGGACTCCGAAATTTCCTTTTCTTAGAAAGCTGGGTTGTTCAAGTTAGTGGAAGGACAGTGGGAAAATCCTTAAGAAGTATAGTATAAGTAAGGAATAGATGAAGCAGGTACTATCTATCTACCGTCTACACATTATACTTCATATTATCCCCATTAAGTATTACGTATATAAATAATATTACTTGTCGCATATTGTATACATAGTCTCATACAAAACTTAACTTACATTTATTTATAAGTCCGGATAAATAAACATGCTAATCACTATTATAATATCATGTACCGTAATGTTTTGAATGGTCAGATTGATCTTTGCAATAAATATATTAGTGCGTATATTTCTGTCTTTACTAAACTAAACGGTTTATCCATCTAGTTTACTAAAAATAAATTTGAAAGTCAAAAAATGTGATATTATTTCTGTTACAGAAAGTTAAAATGTCACGATACAGTAGGTATATACAGTGTCTTTAGTGCCTTACTATAAAAATAAACATTGATATTAGGCACTTGTATTAATATGTTGTTAATTACAAATATCTTCGCAATGTATGTACTTTTAACCATATAAAAGCATGCAATGCTAGGCTTGCCACGAAACATTACAGTAAAGGATAAAATCCCATCATCTTATCAAAGATATAAATATATGCCTAGTTTGATCCATAACTTGCATTTTTATCGCTTTACTTTCAGTCGTTATTATCGTTCTGCGCTTAAATGTAGTGCCAGATTATATGCACCATGACCATAATATAATACACATAAAGATATTAGGTAGCTACTACATATTAGTATGGTTAAACGCAAACCCTATGGTCTAATAATAAATATGAATATCATGTAGATACATTTATGTATTTAATTAACTGTTTCATAAGCTATATTTACACTCCAACATCTTAACAGATTTAAATCTACAATGTATATCTATCGTAACGTAACTCGTAACTCGTTTTTAATTGCTTGAATAAACATAAAATATTACAACTGCAAACATCAACCAAATAAAGAAATAATATTAATGTTGTACAAACTTGTGGGACAGACGCCAAGTGAGTGTGTCCAATGAATATAAATAAGGCCACGCAGAGTAGGCTGATTGTCATCGTAAACATTGCTGTGGTTTTGTTAATACGCTCACACATCCAAAAAACGAATCACTGAAAAAAAGAATTAATTTATCAATAAGTTTCTTTACCGAAAAAGAGAGCTAAGTAGGTATAGAGTATAGATAAGGCGCATAATTAATATTAGTCAAACAAAGAATACAGATATAATATCTTTGAAATTCTGAAGTTGCCCATTTATGGTTCATATGTCTCAAGTTGTAATTTTTATTAGCAATAATTTCAGTTACGATAAAATATGGCACGCTATAATATTTAAATAGGAAAATATATTTAGTTTGTAAAATAATATCGAATAATTCAAAGGTACGAATAAGTAAAAATTGGCTATAAATGTTCACTATGTATATTATTTGGCTGTGAATTTTGAAAAATATTTTTCTAGTAAATAGTTTAACATTTTTTTTCTGTTTGTAAGAGTTGCTTTCTAGATACAACTTACCTCAACTGTAGATGGAATTTCTGGCCGGATGTGGAGTTATATGCAATGTTCGACTGAAATTAGTTTGGCGAGACGAGAGTGAGACTATCCATGGAATTAGCTATGTACAAACTGAGTTGTGTGTAAAAATAAAGTTATCTCACTAAACTATCCATCCCTAACGATATATAAATAAAAAGTAGTGTCCGCTCCGCTGGTTTGGCGTTATATGATTTATTCAAGGACAATTTGTCAGATTCCAGTTAAAGATACGTGGTCGACAATAGAGACCAGAAGAGTGAGCAACAATGGATAATATGTTTAACAAAGTATTTACAAAGCAAATTGCCTTTGCATATATTATCGGTTGTCAACCAAGTGTTATTAGGCTGTCAATTGTCAATGGAGAAAATGTATTCATTCCTAAGTATGTAAGTGTAATTATTATTCACAACGCAAATAATAAAGCTCGAGAGGATAAAATCCATGGCATTGTGCATTTAACACGTACTTACGATTAAATAAGAAATATGGAAATATAAATGCTACACATAGGTAGTAAGGTAGTACACATGTGTTAGCGGGAGTCAGAGAAATCAGGCAATTTACTTTACAGCACATGTCACCATGAATGTATTTTAGTGTTTGAATCATCCTTTCCTGTTCAGGTATTAATAATATTTGAAAAATTGGGGGATATATAAACAGATGAGTGTGCTTATCGACATAATGGATTGATTGTTTAATTAATAGATGCACAATTACATCTAAAGTCCAGGATTATTGGATTCTTTATTAAGAGGCTTGTCTCTATTGTAAGAATATTTTGTCTGTCTGTCATTTATCACAATAACTCAAAAACCGTCGGAGATATCTGTGACATAAAGGGGTTCCATCAATTATCCTGTTGAAAAATGGGGCCAGTCTGGCCCACCTTCTCTGAGTTATAACCACACACAAAATTCTTAAATTGTAGCATAATATGGTAAATGGGGTATCATTTAAAAACCCCCGATCAACATGGTATACACAAATCAATTCTAGAATTCGATAATACAAGCTTCTTTTTTTAACGTTTACCACGAGTTATTGCTTTTATTAGTAACAATTTGTATGTATATATTATACCGCTTGCAGACATGCATTCCTTATTGACAGCTTTTTTGATTGCAAAAAGAATTATATTGGAAGATTATTGATTTGTTAACAAGTGCGCCGCTACACTAACATTATTGCCTATAAAAACAAAAGCACAATATAGGCATGTTGGAGCAGTATCAAATAGTGTTGGGCCGCAAGGATAAAAGATGATTGATTTTTTACGCCTCGCTAACATAAGAACTTTATTATAACCTATAAACGATTCGTAACTACATAAGTCACTTGCTCCAAGCATTAGAGTTAGTCGCTGATTAAACAAATTTTTATTGCACATCAAAATGATTTGACATAAAGATGACTGTGCGATTTCAGAGGAACACCGGAACTCCCCATTTAAAAGACAAAGAAGTTTGCAAAAGACTTTCATTTATTACTTGGAATACTGTATATTTATCTTGTTAGGAGATTTTACTGCTTGTCAAGATCTCTGCATCAGCACTTGATAGATAATGGACTTTTATTATTGATATTTGTATTAGATTTTGTACCTTGGAACTTGGAACATTGGGAATCTTATTGATAAAGGTATCTGAAGTTTCTTTGCATTCTTTCAGGTTACATAATATGTATAGTTAGTACTATTTATGCACCTAGACAGAATAATGACCGCAGGGAAAGACCAGAGTTATAGGTAGTATTCGTGCTCAGAATACAAAATCGCAATTGAAAGACCTTTAATAGAAATAGACTGGTTGACACTGAGCAGGTATTAACTAACATCCTACTATACAATTATGTGATACAAAGCACTATGAATATGCGTAAAAGATTAGCAGAATAATACTGTACTCAGAATTGAGACCTGTGAATAGGAAGGATGGTTGGATTGTCTCTCGCGTTAACTATAGGTATATATTATTTTCTAATATCCTACCCGTAAGAATTATATCCAAAATACATTTCTGCAGTTTATGGTATTGAATTGGACATTTAAAAACAATAACAGTGCAGTAAATAAATATTCGCAGTTCGAATATTTTATTTATGAGCAATTTGATACATGTGAAAAATATTATGCATATATGCAAATTAAAAAGTGCTACGGTGATTACCCGATAGAAATATCCACGGAAAATTGCTCAATCATTTGAGGCTGGAATTAGTATATACCAAGGGTGTATACTAATTTCTGATGAGTGCAACCATTGTAATGGCTTTGACAAGATTTATTGTAAACATTCTACCCGAAAATTGTACAAAATTTTGAAGGTTCTTACACAAACCAATCTATGTAATTCTGGAGAAATTTCAATCTGTGTTATTTTACACTACAAAAATATGTCGGTGTAATAATGATTATTTTGTAATTCATGCCAAAATAAAAATTTAATACTTAAGGTAAATTAATGACCGTATTTTTATAATTTTAAACGAACTGCAGTTATGTATATCATTCACTTTATTTCATTAGAGTGAAGTATTCGACTCAACTACGGCAGCCAACGTTTGAAAAATGTATTCCTGAAAAAATGATAATGTTATTAGTTATACAAAATCCTGTTATAACTTCTTTTCATTGTTTAAGATACTCAGTATTTTACTAAAGACCAATTACATCAGTATTAGTTGGCTGCTTCTTGAATAACCAAAGAAACACTGTCAATCCTGACAAAAATACGAGAAGTATAATCGCTTCCAGTGAAAAGAAGCTGTTTCTTGTTTGCTGTAGCCGAATGTAGAAATTTTCAAATCCGGTTACTAATGAATAGGTAAATTATGCCACATATATCAATTCTACATTCTCTATATTAAAATTTAAGAGCAAACGTAAATTCATAACTTATTTATATGTAAATTACCACTGGATGGTTTTGTGCATGATATCCATTTTATGGATAAGGTTATGGAATTTTGTGGTAGTGTCCTATTACCTAGTGTGCAAATATACATTGCGGATTTTTTCAACGACGATGTTTTCAGATAAAAGCCTTTCTTTGGATCGTATGATTCAAAATCCACCATTCCAGATTTCCCGTCTTTCTCTCCCTAAAATAAACAAAAATAAGTTTAGAGTTCAAATTGAAATAAAATGATTTACGAACTGAAAGAATTCAGTTGTGCACCAGACGTAACCAATAAATAGTTTTGATTTGTTGCAATGCAGTAGCTAACACTTTGCCTAGTTGTAATTAGTACCTGACGATCATTAGTGTACAGATCAACCACAGCATTTGCATAAGTTGGTCTACAAGGCAATAATGTAAGCGGTTCGTTTTCATCAACGAATATGTCGATATGGGAGCCAGAATTAATCAGATCAGCTAAATTTTGAAAATAAACGTGGCAGAAGCTACAAATTAACAATCACTTTAGCATTGCAAATATAATATGTATATATGCCTTTTTAAGACTAATTAATACGACATGGAAGGCTTTTAAACACCCATTTACTAGTATATATTACCGTCATTTGGAAAACCTCCGTAAATATAAGTTTTAGAGAACACACTGTGATCGTTTTTCTTTCGGCATGCATATTCTCCAGTAATACGAGAGGTCAACTCCGAAGAGTTAAGCATGCTTGCAAAGCATGGTGAGTATATTTTTCCAGACATATGCATTTCTGGAGTGTCAAGTCGGAGCACCGTCGAATTTACCTACGATATGTCAATATCTTCAGATGCTAATTATATAACTTAAGTAATTTTTTGTATAAATGGATTCTAGAAAAATCTAAGTGCGCAATAAATTGGCTGTTCCAAAGTACTGCCCTAGAGCTTTGTAAAAAACGTTGATATTTGTTTTACCTCGTCTCCTTGAAAAGTCCAATCAACCGGAAAGTTCGCATAACAAATTAAGCTAAATTTCAATCCGTGTAAGAACAAATTCGAACTTGTAACTATGTGAATTTTTAATCTATTTCGAACTCTGATGTCCTTGTGAGATCTTTGTAATGCAATCACAGGATTCTCGGAAATAGGTCTGCACCTTTAATACAGGTATTTGATATATTAGATAATATATTATTTTATTTATTGAATCGAATTTACTGAATGAACTATACTTTATTGGCGTCATATATACCAATTTTAACTAGGTAATTAAAATAGAAGTCTCCAGTTAACGAATTATGAATATGAATTCTGGTCACGAAACGCCCACGAAGGTTTCAAATTACACAATTTAAATTATTCCTTTGATTTTCAAAGAAACCAAATTAAAACTTACCATGGTTCATTGTAAATATGTACTTTAAATAAATACCTTTTAACATCCTCTAAGCCAATTGGTATGATTGCCTCTAAAAATGCACATAGGTACAATAAATAAATTGATTATTATTATTATACTAATAAAATGGTCATTTTATGCTATGGCAAATGTGCAGAATAATATTGTAATCAATATTTTCTGTCATTTTATTCACTTAAAGAATGCTAACTATTGTACCATCTGAAATTCGTCTTGTTTCGGCTTTTGTTATTATGTAGTCTGTAGAAATCACTTTTGAAGAATTCCAAACAGCAACAGAACAGGATGCGGAAGTAGTTATACCAATTTCCCAAATCGCGTTTGCAACATAAAGCCATTTTTCCACGTTAATATACTTTCTAGAGTAGTTTTCACTTCCTTTATAAACCAAAAATTGCGCAATTAATTTCCTAATGCAAGTAAGAATAAACTAGAAATTTCATTATTTTTTAGCAAGATTAAAACGAAATAAAATTATTTCGTGCCGTAAATAATTTGGGCATTGGCATTGGTCTTTTGCACTATCTATTATATTATTATTGCACATAATTTTAATGTTTATTTACTTGTAGTAAAAGTGGTTCCATTTTGGTAATTTAATGTCAGCTGAAGACTATCGCTGAAATAGTATCGGGAAGCAACACATACAATCTCTATTTCGTCCCCATCCCCAACGAGATAGTCTTCCGGTATTTTAGTGTAGATTTTAAAAACTTCCTGATCATAGAACTGTATTGGGTTAACAGCTTTATACGTAACAAATCATAAATAACAATTCAGATATTAAAATCAGTGAAAATATCAGTGTATATTGTAAATATATTGTAACCCTTAACTAATATTTAATGGTAGCTGCCTAATAATAGTTTTTGATAATAGTTTGATATTAATATTATATATTGTGGGTAACTAACATAATCCAGAGAAATTTGGAACAACATTTACGAATGTAGAAATACTGTCAATGTCACACAATATAAAAGAGGACGTAAACACTTTGACCCTATACCCAGAGTAAGTTAGATCCTCTTCGTTCATCTAGAGAACCAAAATTAGTCAATGCATTTCATTAAAACCGTTTCTTGACTGATATTGATATTGATCAATATTTGTATTATTCATCCAATAGTATTCAAGCATTTTTGAAATATTTATGTATTATATGTGGTAGTCCAACAGACTGATGCGTCCAATTTATCGATTGGCCAAGGCTGCTATTAGCCTTATTACTTCATTAAAAAAAATTGAACTAATAAATTAGAAAATTAATGAAATATTTTTTGTAGCTGTGCAGTATTATCAGACAGAAGTCAGCAATTGAATCATAGCATTTACAATATTTAGAATGACCACTTTGCAAAGTAAGGGAACCGGTAATAATAGTTATAAATACTTATTTTCCAGGCCAATGCCAATGTGTTAATAGCAAAGATTCTAATGAGCAGATATTTCTATAATTATGGCGTGGCTATAGTGTCTTTATTGCCTTTAAATTGCATTTGTAAATTAATCAAAAATTAAACTTAATGAACTGAAATGTATCATTGAGTTGACTTACCTTACTGTAGTATTGGAATAATAAATTAGACTGCGCTTTGTTAATGTTGTCAACATAATAGCAGCGTTTCGAGCTACGAGAGATATTAGTATATGTTCCACCACTACAGTACAAAGCTTGATGGCCGTAGTTTTCAACAGTCAAAAAGTTCGGTCGCTCTATTATAAAAATTTTATACATTATAAATAGAAATTTTAATTTGATTCAACATTTAATTATTTATAGGTACCATATAATGATGTAAAGAGATTTGCAGAGGACGCTGAGTGTAAGTCACTAATGCTGACTGGCACACTGAGACACTGACAAGCTTTAGTGAAATCATGTTTCCAGGAATGTAGCACAGTTCCGGAATTAATGCTAACACAAGAAATAGTTCCGGCTCTTCTTGATTCATCATCACTTATTGCTGATTCTTCAAGTACGACTTTTATCGAATATTTAAAAGACTGACTTTTCGATTTCAGAAGGGAACGTGTCTTCAGCCTGTAAGCTCTGGAGAGGTCATTTTGATATCCTCATCTGCTTCACAGCCAAGTTCTATTGTATTATTGTTGGAATAAGTTACATCGTATCTAGACGGCCTAGCTGAAATTTAAAACATTACATCCATTAGTAGCAGTGTTCTACTAGCCAGCCGGCTGTGGCCACTTTTGCCCGGCCAAAGCAAAGGTACTAGCCGGCTGACTAAATGGATAAGGGCCTGGTGGGCAACGGGCAAAAGGAAATATTTTCTCAAATGTGGCTATGTAGGATGCAAACAGAGTATTATCAAAGCCTTTTAGTGAATCGAACATTAAAAAATATCTCTTAGCAAAGAAGGGTGACATACAATATACAGCACATAGTCATAAGCCCTATATATAGTCAAGGATAATAGAATAATATTGTGTATAAGGATGGGTCAATTTCTGTAATATTGCTTAGCAACGAAATTGTGACGTCACGATTCGGAGACTTTACCACATAAGCATTGCAGAATGCATGTGAAGAAACTGATTTCTCCTTAGATTATACTGCTGAACAACTGATAAAATAAAAACTGGTTGGCATATTAAGAATCTCCAGGTTTTTTCTGGCGGATATGAAGAAAAATTTTTACAAATTGTGGTTTATAGTAGTCATAATCCATTTTTGAAATGAAAAGTTTTAGTAGGGATTTACATGTAAATAGAATAGACCTATTTCACTATTCTTGTAAAGTGAGAGGGTTTACTTACACGTCCGACACCGGAAGGTTTTTGGCCTAAGCCGACATGCATATCCTACAACCAGCATACTTTGTATGCATAAAGAGGATTAAATGACTTATACGTGTATATACCTATACAGCTGTTGTTGCTCACTGGTCAATTATAGCTGTTCATTTGTTTCTCTTTTAAACATAGAAG
>JAQFYC010002076.1:0-28349 GCA_034694165.1 Tomocerus mixtus | reverse complement strand
CTGTAAAGGTAGTGCATAAGTAAGTTCAGTTCACCCTTTACAAAATCTCTCTACGCATATAAGAAAATTCTTCTTATCCTTTATATTTATTTCTACACTGAATATATGTACAACGTAGGTATATCCTATGGTAGAGATTTATTCAATCCCAACTTTTCACATTTCACATCGGGCTCCCTAGATGAATGGACAATGGGAAAAGGAAATGGTGCAACTCATACATACTGAATTAAAATGGTCCATCTGATGTGACTTTTACGTTACCGCGACAGCAATATAGAAACAGCTAAATTATATCATCTAACTGAGCTAGCTGAGTTGTTCTCTGCAAAATAAAAGTACTTGGCTTTCCCTATATCAGTATTCTTACACTTGCTCCATTATTTTGTATATTTATATAGGTATCTATACTATTTATATGTATTTACACCCTCTAACTTACTTTTTGTACTGTACTGTAGGATGTAGTAATAAGCAAGAGAAACTGAGTAACTCTATACTTACATGTTACTGGAGTAGTAATAGTAAGTAAGTAAGCAAGAGGAAAACGAAAGAAGAAAAGAGATTGTGTTTTGTATGTGCGGGCAATGCAATATAACCCACAACTGCTTTCTCGCCTAACTCTTGCCTTTTCCTTCTGTAGTGTACTGTAGTTTAAAATGTGTAGTGTATGGAGTATGGACTACAGAATAAGTAACAACATAAAATAGCACAACACTAACTTCCCTTTTCTCCAATCCAAAATCCAACTGAAACTCAAAGAGAAACCTAACGTATGTACTTACGTTAGTCAACCAACGTGCTTTCCCCTTACTTGATACATTCATACTACAGTAGTTTCAATTTCACTTGCAAAACTCAAATGTATTACATTATAATATTATAGGTACACTCCTTTATAAGTACCAGTAACAGTAGGTACTTCCATTAATGTGACACATACATACAATACAAAATAACACAACCAAACCAAAGCAAGCCAAACTCTTTAATACAATAATACCTATGTAGTATTGTACATAGTTTAGTTCCCGTAGTATGTGATGTGCTGAACCTAGCAAAAATAAAATCACGAGATATGAACATCATAAAGAATCTAAAGGACACAAAGACAAAGCAGAATAAAATCCTACTTTTCTAAGGCCTTTGGGTACCTTTACACTTTATCCTTCTCTATGTTCTCTCTCTGTGGGTATAATAATATACGTTTTGGTAGCTTTTCCAATTTTGTTTGACTTTTAATCCTTTCTCTTCAGTTTTCTATATTTTCGCAGGCAAGGTTCTTTTGCAACGTAAATACTTTGCACGTGTATTTGAAAACGTCAATAGATTCTATGAATTCGGTCAAAGGCTCGCTGACTGTTACTATTAAGTTGCCCTGATACATAATTCTGTTTAACTGGAATTACAGTTTTCAACCAAAATGTACTATTCTTCTAACTGCTAATAATATTACGAGGCAAAACAAGGGTATGCTAAGAATTTTCCGGCATTACTATATTTAATTGCGGAAATTCCTCCAATTTCATAAATATTCGTCATAATTAAAAGTTTGCCTTTCACTTGAATTTATTTAAATATAGCTACTACATACACAAAGAGTCGGTTAGGTAGTTTTACAGTGTCAACAGCGGTGACAATAAAAAACATAACTACATACTGAACAACAGTAGACAGACAAAAGTTGTAAACATTTTTTAATTTTATCTGTCAGTTTATGTTGCAGACAAACATTTCTGCTACACGTAATTGGGTCCCATTGGTAGAGAAAGTGAAAGTTGTTTTGGAAAGTAAACGACAATTCTAAGCACCACAGAAGATAACAAATATACTAGGTTAGCAAAAATTTGATTATTTAGATCCATTGGGATTTAGAGAGACTCTTTACACAGTAAACATAAGTTTATATTAAATGCTAACTTTATTCCTGTGCCCAGAAAAGAACAGTACGCTATAAATAAATCTTTATTGTAAGTACACAGACAAAAGGTTTTCTATTTAATATTAAAATTTTATAGCTACAATATACTACAGCTTTAGGTTGAACTCATGCATTGTCTTGTCTAATGTCGGTATGAAAATAGTTTAAAAGTAACTACATGCATTAATATAGATTTCTAGGACAGAAATATAAAAGTCATAGTATATTACATTATGCAACCTACATATATAGGCACTGTATGTAAGGATAATTTTATCTTTGTAAGTAGCTACTAGTAGCTACATAGTACACTAAAGAGGGTTGTTACGAGAGACGAGGTTTAGCCAAACCAACCAAACTAAGTAACTAGTACAACCAACCAGGACCAGAATTGCAATATGTGGTCATTACGTGTATTGTAGAGAAGTAAAACCGACCCAAAACCCAACCAAATGGGATATGGGTTCGGATCGTGCTGAAATATCATTGTCCACGTCTTTTAAGCACCAAAGCCAGAATAATCATCAAAAAATAATTCTGGTAACATTTTTAATAGTGTTGTTTATTTTATAAAAAAACTACTCCTCTTTTTTACTTCAATTTTAGTCTTGAAATTCTTTATTTAAAAATGTTAGACTGATCCTTGTCTAAGGCTATTAGTGTGAAACAGAAAATGAGTTGGGGCTTTTCTAGTTTATACAAATGGGTCAGAAAGAGAGTTGGGTTGCAAAATCCCAACTCATTTTTTCCTCTGCTACTACTAGTGTATGTAAAGTCCAGCGAACTCAGCAAATGCAATACACAGAAGCTTTTGTCTAGTAAAGTTTGATTTTAACCTGACGGATATGTTTCTCTCAGGTACTGACATGGGAGTTGTCTCTGACATTCAAATGTAACTGAAGGGACGTCAAATAGATAGTGAATGTAGATGTTATAAAGACACAGCGGTGCCGTAAACGTCCCTTATGGCTACGATAATATCAACCGTTAATGTCCAGTTTCAAATAGAATTGCTTCGTTTGGCTTGGCATGGGCTTTCCCTACTGCAGACCAAATACACACATACAGAGTGAGTGACCAATGCAACGCAATCTGTCCAACTGGTTCCTTTTGCTTTTGCTTTGTCGACTTTGTCCTAAGCTGTAGTCAATTCAAGCGTAGTAAACTAACAGTAACAGAATGTAATGTAACTATATGTAATGGTCATATCCTACATACATATGTAACATGAAAAGTGTGCAATTACTTCCTATAGGAATCCTAACAAACGAATTGGAATTCGGAAACCAAAGGAAAGTCAACGAAACCACATCACATTACATTATGGTCTACTGTACTAGAGAGTACGAGGAAACTAAACCAAACCTATTCATGTCACAGGATAATAACCTACTATTGCAATTCACAGTCTGAATCCTCCCACTGATGCTGCCACCATAATAATAACGTATCAGTCCAGTTACCAGTTACAGTTTATTCTACTATACCAAAATGTCCCTTTTGTTCCAATATTCATATCTATAGATACAATATACTTATGTTTCTGTCTCCATTCGATTCGTAAACAACAACAAAGTGCCGAAAGAACAAACATCATCATCATCAACTCAACTGAACTCGATGACAAGGAAGACTGGATACATAATATGCATGATTTCATCCTGTACTTTTATTACCTACTGTAAAAGAGGGAAGTGGACTGGACTGGCCTGGGACTGGTGTGTATTTAGTTAGACCCTTTGAACTCAATCCTCTTCCCCTCGTCAACCCAAATACGTAGTACTGATTACTTACATTACACTATAGGATACATACCATCAAGTAAGTAGTTGACCTCATTTCTAAGATAGCTATAGGAAATAAAGTTCAAGGAAAATAATAATTATTATTTAGGTTAAACGGGAAGTTTCCAGCAAGAATTGCCATCAAATTGACATTTAAGCAACAATTCATTAATATTAGACTCTTCATGGGAAATCTTTCTATTTTACGATATAAAGTAGTGCTCAGATTTTCAACAGAATCTTTTCCCTCCTACTATTACATAAAATAACTCCAACCAAGAATTCTCGTTTCAAAGACAGAAAGAAACTTTCACAGATTGCTGCCCATGCCATGCCAGTAATATGTAAGTAAAGTAAGTAGTTCGTGGTATGCTATCGTATAGTAGTATGTAGTTGCTTTGCTACTAGAGCGAAAGAGAGAGACAGTCGCACTAAAAACTTGCTTTCGAATAACAGTATTTTTTGTGGGTACTGGCTGCAATGTATGTAGTAATGTTCAGTGCAGTGAATAGTTCATAGTTGATATAAGTAGTAGATACTATACATTATACATACATAGTAATATGTACTTACTAGGATAGGATAGGAAGAAGCAATCTGAAAGAATCGATTGAAACTGGTCATCGACCAGACTAGAAGAGAGCTAAGCACCGCAGCTCAAGTCACTTTTACTTCTACTACTTTTACTTTTGCTCTACGTAAGAAAATGAGATAGATTTCGGTTTGTGGATGACATTGTTCTCTTGGAAGATACCCATGCTATGCTGGAAGGCAATGCGATGACACGAGAAGTATTACTGAGCCATATTTACCAGTAGTAAGCAACTTCATAAGAAATGTATCCAGTACACATGTACTTACATGTACACTGAATGTTTAGTACAAAGCAAAATCACATATGTAGGTACGTGTGCTATGTATTAATGCCTATCTGTTCCAACAGGAAGAATTGGATGAGTGCAAAAAAGAAGGGAATCAATGAGCCAAATAAATGCTAATGCTTTCATGTAACTCTAACTTGATGTAGTTAATAGTTAATACGATGAAGCTATATACGGCATTAATAAACTATGACAAATAGCTTAAAACGTTGTATAATGTTATTAATTAGTACAATCCCAATAAAGTGTGCCTAGTAAACATGGAATAAGAATCTTGCTTTCTCTTTTTATGCAGGGACATCATTGAAAATTTTCACAATACTTTGATTTTGAGTCCAACAATTATTAACACCTTTTGTACTGAAAATTATTTTACCAGTTTTGCCATACAAAATCATCACACATGTAATGACAATGACAGTAATTAAGATTTCACCACAATCTTAATGCTAAAAGAACATATATCAGTACTTTAAAAATTACCCCCTATATTAAGAAAAGAGTCATCGCAAAAATAATCAAATATTTAGTACCAAATCTTTAGCATAAATGTTTTGCATTTGCATTTGTTATCTTGTATGTACAATGGAAGCCAACAAAAACAGCTATTTTCAGAATTGTCAAAAAGCAAAGCACTCCCATTGCGCACGAGATACAGTGCTGTTAGTGTTGTATGTATATCCTTGTTTATTTTCTGTCTTTCAATCTTTGTATGGGAAAATGTGTACAAAGTGAAATAGCTAGTTAAAAATTGAATTTGTAGCATTACATTGATATGCACATTAGAATGAAATGTGAAATATCCAATTGAGCTCTCCAGAGATGGTAATATTACTGATATATATGTACGCATATGTAGTAAGTACCTAAGTATGCATAGATTGGTTCTATTGAAATATTATATAGATTCCATTATAGCTTTGAGTATAAAGAGAGAAAATTGAAACGTTTTCTCATTTCTTCTGGAAGTGATGGAGTTTGTAGTGATATTTTTCATGGATGTATATTCTCTAGGAGCACGTTTAATAAATTTGTCAATATCCGTTGACTATGTGCCCATTGGAATTCAAGTATTGGGAAATGGGTGAAAGGCAAGTAGTTTCTGTTTCTTTATTCTCGTTTTTCTCCTGTATCGCTTTCTCCTTTTCATTCCTTTGTGAATTGGCTCGAATTTGTAGGAGTTGAATGATGAAATAAAATGAAATGAAGAAAGCACGTTTTTTCTCTGTCTTGCTTCCCTTGACTTGTATTCACTTTCACTGCACAAAGAATGTCTACCTTAGTCTCTCTGTGTTCTCTTCTGTTCTATGTGCTCTGTCTCCTACATAGCGAGTGTAGTGTATCATAGAGAAGCTATAGTTCTTCTATTTGTACTACAAAAAGCTTACAAACTCTTTTACTAAGTCAGTTGAGTTCATAGTCCTCATGCTGTCTTGCTCTGTCCTCCCTCCTCGTGTATAAATATCTACTCCCTTAAAAAACATTATTGTATAATATAAATACTACATTACATTACATATATACATATATAGTTACGAAAGTTATTCTTATAGAATACAATCCTTATAATGTAAATACTCCATATAAAGTACTAATAATATACTAGTTAGGTTAGTAGCTTAAAGAATGAGAATGCCTTGCATACAAACGGACGTATATACTAGTGGAAAAACACTCAATGTGCATAACGCTACTTAGAATTGGATCATTCGCTTCAGAATGTTATGTATGTATGTATACTACTGAATTTTCTTCTACAATTCTTTCTCTAAGATTCAAATTCAAATTTCTTTGACTTGACTTGTTCTGGTCTGGACTCCGGAATAGAAAAGGTTCATACTTAGGAATACAGCAGTACACTCAAGTCGACTGGACTTGGTTTGGTTTAGCTAGACTTCTTTTAGTTGGACTCGACTTGCACTGCCTGCTTCATGTTCGTGTTCCAAAAAGTAAAGTAGAGAGCTTGTGCTCTTTACTTTTCAAGCAGAACATTAGAAGAAGGAAAGAAGGAGCGTCCAGCTAGCCAGCCCAGTTCAGTTCAGTCAACTAAAGCCTATGGCTTTAGCTTACTCAAGAGGAAATCTTGACAAGTAAGCCTTTCCACTTCCCAGTCCACCATATGCAATGTTGGCATACGCTAAGCTTTTCACGACGTGTTCTGTACTTACTCTTCTCTTTACTTTCTTCTTTTTTGCAAAACTTGTAAGTATATCAGAGTACAGTATTAAAAATAACTAGGTAGCTATAAGTATCAAGAAAATCTTCGTAACCTACTGCAGTATGTATTATGTATACACATTTTCGCTACGATTAATACCATTAGTAGGCCAGACCATAGGCCAAGTCAGGCAACTCAAGCCAAGCCAATGATACATGATGATATACACATGCAAGTTAAATAAGAAGCTATGTAAGTGTAAGTAACTTACGATTAGAATTATAATATACTGTAGTGTACATAATACTTACTAAACTTATGTAGTATATGTAATAAATAAGAGCAGATAAAAAACTGAAGATTTCTAAAGCTTTATATCTTTCAGCACAATATTATGAACGTTATCGTCGTTATTATTATTATTACATATTGTATTCATTCTGAAATGTAGGAAGTTAGGATACAGTATTCACTGCGTAATATAATATATTTATAGTTATGTTACATCACAGTATAGTAACTATAAAGTAAAGGTGTCTTATAAGCCAGTAAAAACTACTGCATTGTATTGCTAATCAGGCCAAGCTCACACAATTAGACCACGAGTCAGGTTAGTTAGTTATTATTTATGTAATGTCATAATGCAATTATGTATAAGCATTTAGTAAAGCTGCTTTGGTGCTTTGTTTCTCCACGAATATTACTTTCTTCCAATTACAGATGAGAATGAGAGATAAAGTAATATCCGTGTTTTGTGTTGGTGTTCTTAATGTAACAACGGAACGAAGTAAATTTGCAAGAATGACTGACAAACTCATAATGAGTGTTTCCGACATAAATCTGATTAAACATTCAACTCGGTTGACTTTGGAAGGCTTATTTTCACTAAGGCTATTATTATAACTATAGCCTTAAGTATTAATTGGCACGGCCGTCACGCTATCCAGACTTGACTAACTAAAGAGTGAAATTGTAATACTCTAACTCTACTTAAGTGCCTTATTAGTAAATAACGTAGCCTGCTTAGTGAAGGACTTAAGTCAATACAAATACACCTACGACCATCAAGCTGCTCAATATTTTGGTTCAAATGGTAGTTATTAAGTATCGGAATAAGAAATATACTTAAGAATGCTCTGTACGTCCATTTTTCTGCCGGGATTAACATATAAGTGTATTAACAATCGATAACCCATATTGAGGCATTCAGTTTATTCCTTCGGCATATAGGGCTCTTTAAGAGAGGTCTTTCCAAATAAGTCACCAGGATATTGAAACTAAATTTTGATTTACAGATCACAAAATGCACCTCAAGCTTCTTTGCTTAAATATTATATCTGTCATCCTCAACTGGTAACGTCAGTGTGGGATACAACAATTTTAATAAATAAGCATAAACCTTCTTGTATCCGCTTTCCAATAGTTATTAACTTTTGTAAGCCTACATATCCACTATTTACAGTATAAATAGCAATACATAATATTTATTTGATGCTAGGAAAGGTTTTGGAATTTGCCCCTCCCACCAATCCATAAATACTAAAGTGTGTATGTATTACATGCTTTCCCGAGCAGTCAGAATTAGGGAAAGGCAACCGGTGTGCTTTCGAGTAAGATAACGACTAAGATAGCATGACCTAAGGAAATAAAATCTTTCAATTCATCGGGAGATAGATTGGCAGCCCTGATATTTATGACGGATTTATTTGCTCGAACATTATCTATGTAGCATACATAGCGTAGCAGACAACTTTCCCTTTTGTCAGTAAGTAATGTAACAAACTATAGGGAGGGAGCACCTTGAAAGTCTGGCCTGGTCTTGCCTGTTCTGTTCTGGGATTGGCCTCCACTGTGTACCTACTAGCTTTCTAACACCAAACTTTCCTCGACAGCTCTAACTGCCATAATATACTGTAATATAGATTTATCTAGTCGAGAGAGTGAGTGAAACAAACTCTCTCACCAATGTCCATCTAACTTTCCCTATAAACAAACTAATGTAAACGGAGAAAGAGAAAGCTCAGCACTTTCTCTTTACTTTGTTTTGCAGGAAGTGTGTAGGTACTTTCACTTTCCCACTGTCTTCTTCATATTAGCTTTCTTCTCGTAATCAGAATCAGTATCAGCCGAATAGTTTCCTTTCATCCGCATTTAGATATGACATGGATATGGATAGAGATCCTAAATGCTTATTCTACTTACCATTCACATATAACAATAAGTCTGTGTTAGTAAGTGAGTCATTACAGTGAAAGAATCCTTCCTTCCCCCTTTCCTCAACTTTCAAGTCAAGTCAAGTCAACTACACTGAATCCTTTAATTGTGAGATAAATAATTTTCACAAGTTATTAGGTGCGGTGTTAATCATTCTGACAGAACCTCCGCCGTTCTCTACAAAGAAAATTGAAAAATCTATTGTGCTCCCATTCTTCCTAGTTCTCAAGTTGATTTTCGTGCTGTATCTCTCTGCTAGGAAGGAATGTCAGCATTTCTCTCATGTTTCAAATTTTTATTACTTAATGTTCTGCTGTGGTTTGGCCTGGTCTGGCGAAGCAGCACTCTATAAATACTTAGCAGACCAACAATTGTGATATATGTATCCTCCCTCTTATTCAGAGATATAATTTATGCATTAGCTTCAATGCGGCTATATACACTTTCTCCGTACTTATGAATACATAAGTTCATACATATCTCTTTTAGGTATCTACAAAAACTATATCTCCTTACTTTTCTTTCCTACTTGAGTTTTTTGCAATGCAATGTGCTAAAGCATCAAGATCTCCCACTTCAAATGTGTACAGCATTAAAGTTTTTTTTTCGTCTGAGGAAAAAACTTTTGTGAGATATGCTTAACGATTTTTATATGGGAGGACATATTATCTTATAGCAAACAAGTAAGTATGAGATAAACCCAAGTGTATAGAACCACAGGTCCAAGTTACGAGAACATGTTTCACAATAGCGTCTATACAAAGAATTACCTTCCCAAATCCAACCAAAGGAAAGCAACGCTTTGTAAAATGGAGAATATATTGCTTATCTTGTTGCCATCAGATGCTTAACTTCCAGTTTTTGTATCGCCTCTACATTAGAGCAGGGCTGGAGTTTGGAGTTATCCTCTAAACATTCGAATACCTATTCAGTTATAATAGTAACTCTTTGTGCTACAAAGTTCTAAGACTCTGCTATTTCTTGGCTTATCAGTGTCAGCTTACGTAAGTGCGTATAATGTCTATCTGTCAGTGACAAATCTAAGAGTCCACTTGGATGAAAAGAGTAAAGCTGGAGCTCTGCTATTGTTTTCCCGAAAACAATTTGAAATTTTACTAAACTTTTCTTCTATGTATAACTATATATATAGGCTTATAACTTATTAGGTACTATAGTATATAGGTATACCGTATCTGATATATTTCTACACGCACCAAACCACTCCCTTCCTTATCTTGCTCACTCAATTAGGAAAAGCCAAGCGTATTTTCTTGCTCTAAGTATTTTGTCCATATAGCATATTTTAAACAAGGAATGTCTAATTTCATGTATATTGCATGTATATATTCCTATTATGCAAATGAGCTTCGTATACTGTACAAGTAAACTACACTAGGTGCTTACTATAATGGAAAACTCCCTTTATCCTTTCATAAAACGTGCGTAAGTATACCAAGTCTTATAAAATACAACTACAAATCCGGCAGGCTTAAGAATAACTAATAAAATTGTATGTGAAGCCTTATAGTGGGAAACTTAGGTTAGGTAGATACTAGATACCTAGTATGTATTAGTGAAATTGCACTTTAGACAATTAAATCCAAGATATAACTGTAAATCAAGGTATTAGGTAGGGTAAGTTTTGGGTATTAGCAGGAGTAGTCTAGTAAATAGAAGTGACAAGCCCGAAACGTGCTATATACTTAGCGTAGGAGTAAAAATATAAATTCAAAGCTATTACCAGTAGTATAAGTAACATAACATAACATAACAGGACAGGACAGGACAGCGTAATGTATATAGTATATAGTATATAGTAAGTAGTTCGACTTACATTTATGACAAGTGAAGAGGCAAAGGCATATAGACCCAAAAGATTAGCTGAGGAGACTACCTATCTATGTATGTATGTATTTATATAGAAAATGAAGAGAAGAGGAGAAATCGAAAGGCTGTGTTGTTATAGTGAAGTAAAATAAGAGAAAGTTCCTTTGCAGTTGCAGCACAGCACAAGAACAGAGTTGGGTTACGTTACGTTAGTGAATAACGGGTTTCCACTGTAAAAAGAAAACTCTAACTGTGCTATCGTAGAAAGTAGAGAGTGTGCAAGCTGTCTGTCTATTCCATGTTGGTCTGTCTGGCTGGATTCTCGAGTGCTAGTGCTGATCTGCTTTGCTTTTACTTCTCTCTCCTTCTCTTTGGTTTAGTTTAGCTTCCTATGTAATGGCATCGCACACTATTGTATACTTTACTACTGGCATGGCATGGCACTGCTCCTCTAGTGTCTACAGTCTACTCTATTGTGGAAAGTGCGTACGTGCTATTTCATCCCGTCCGTAGACACATCAGCTTTACTTTACATCGCTTTTCTCTAACTACGTTGATACGGTTGTATATTACATTAGGAAAGACTCAGCACAGTATTTCTCTTATACAGACTACAGACTTCCTACGGTATACGGATGAATGCCTGCGTACACTTATATATATCTAAAATACACGTACCTGCATGCAAGAACTATATAACAGTATACTATACAATGTGTGTACGGAAGAGCACAGTACAGTACAGTAGACTTACAAGTAGGTTAGACCTTTCATTCTGAGGTCTCAGCGGACTTCACCATTTGAAATAGGATTTGCGAGACTATCTTGAATCTGTGATAGAAGAACTCTTCTTCCTGCCGTCCTCGTCTACTGTTTTTGTAGTAAAAGTAAAAGTAAAACTGGGTTGGGTTGGAGGTAGCTGATAGAGGAAAATACTAAAGATAGAAAATAACAGCTTTTTTACGGTTCTACAACTTGCATTTCTATTTGGCATGCATATATGTATTTTTAGTTGTTTTTGTATTCCTTTGTTGTGATATCTATAAATGTTAGATATGCTATGCATTAAACTATTTACTATATGTTTCCACATTTCTAACTGTTCTGATGTCACTGTCTCTATCTGATTGTCTTCTGTTCTGCTCCTCTGTTCTGAATTGGACATACTAAGCAAAAGTAACACTAACACCAACCAACTTCAGTTTTTTCTTTCGCTTTGTCGTATTACTCCGCTTTTTTCCTTCTTTTTGTCTCACATTCACATTTCTTTTGCAAAGTAGAGAAGAGACCAGTTTTTACTATAGATACATAGAATGTGAGTCCATGAATGGTTATGGTTATAATAAGTATGTGTCACTATCTTGTAAGAATCTTGGAAAGTTCTCTCTGTATGTGTGTGTGCACATGCACATGTCACTGTGTGTTGTGGAATCGTTGTCATGTCGCTACTACTGTACTACGTAGTACGTACGTAGGAAATTACAAGTACTCGTAGATAGGAGATAGACAGACTGGAGTGGAGGAAAAGGAGACGCACATTTTTTGCATGATGTTTTAAGTACAAGACGAAGAGAAGAGAGACTTAAAGGAAAAGTCAAGTCAAGTCTCGAGTCTGAATCTGAAGACAAACTCGTACTCTCTTCGTCACTTTCCTTTTTCCTTGTACAAGAGCACACTGTTGTAGAATTTACCCTCACTTCCTTCGGTGACTTGACTTGACTTGGCTTTCGCTTTGGCTCTCTGCATCTTTTCGAGGAAGTATTAAGAGTGTGCATAGCGTATCAAGACAGACAAGTATTTACTACTACACTACACTACACTACAGTACACTACAGTACACTACAGAATGAATGTTTGTATCTGTATGGATGAAAGGACTAATCGTAAGAGTAAGAGCAACACAGAGTTCTTAAATGTTAGAGTAGGTACACAAAATACATATTTTAGTTTATATTACTATAAGAGAGTGGAATTACTTATATGATGTTACATAGTATATGACTATTATATCCTTAATGTACCTTAAAACCAGACTTAGTCCAGGCCAGACCAGGACAGGCACAGAATCTCCAAAAATATGGAAGCACATAAGACTCAAGTGTATATGCATAGAGCTGAGAATGCGAACTCTCTTTTCGCTGCTTGACTCCACTCCACTTTTACCCGTGGGAAGGAATTCTATGCTCTCTTCTCAACGTGTAGTCGAGTTTTAGTCAAGTCTATCCTGCGCATAGCATAACATCAACCTCACACACATACTACACACTACACACACGCTTTCACTTATTTATCAAGAGCAACGTCTTCTTAAACTATACTATAACAATAAGCACGAATTGAATGAGAAATGCCTTCTACAGAACAAAATATTTACTTAGAGTTGGGATCCAAATTATTTACTTTATATGGCTGTCTTATTAATTTTAAAGCGGCAATAACATTTAGATTCAAAATGGAAATATTAATGAAAATTTTTAACGGTACTTCTATGTAAAAAGGGAAAGTACATAATTCCATACTTACTTAACACATGGTGAGTTTATTTTTATTTCAATTTTAGTTGTAAATTATGTCAATACAAATTTTATCGCATAGGTATCTGTTTTACTTCCAACTAGAGCTATTTTAACATTTCAACAGAATGAAATGCAATGTGCTAAAGTTATTCCTCCTTTTAATACATGTGTAATATATGTACTTAATTTCGACAGTATGCATAATCTAAAATATTCCGTGACAAATTAATAACCTAAGAAAATTGCCCCGTAAATAGGATCAGTCCCACCTTTCCTATTTTCCATATAATAGCGTAGCTTACTTAGCCTTTGGTACTTTAGACACGGTACGCACTACGCACTCCATACACAATTCATGGGAAGCTGCACTGCACGGTAGTAACTCTACAAAGGGCAATAGATTACCATGAGTTCTACATACATCACTTCAGTATGCTTGTATAATGGATTTAGGACTATTCCTTTTCTTTTTATAGCTTTTAAAGATTTTAGATCAAATTTTATTTCTTTAACCGTATTCCGATGACAGTATGTAACGCAGTTATTTAGGCATATATTATATCCTGCGTATTTTCCCCTATGAATATCACTTCCTCGGTTTAAACATTTCAATCTTCCACTTTCCTATCCTTTATTTCTATTGCTATAAACTCACACAATATCTGTAATTGTATATCGGGTATTGGGTATTTTTAAATTTCATTCAATAAGTTCTTTCAAACAATACCATTTTCTAACAATGTGTACCTATACTACCTACATGAAGCTATGTATGTAATAAAGATATTATTCTGCTGGTGTGCTATGAAATCGGATTATCCTTCCCCAAGTTATTTCCTTTGTTGACAACTTTAATTAGAAGCGGTGAAAATATAATAGAAGGGATGAAGTTTAGCTGAGTGAATTGAGTTAAGTTGAGCTAAGAATAAAAGTAGGGTTAGTGTTAGTGTGTGCATACACACACATCCCACAGTATGGGATAAGTTGTAAAAGCAATCGTCATTTATGCGATGTGTGAACAGTGGAGTGAACACATAAAAACAAAAGGGAATTGCAAGAAGATCGCATTCTATTCCAAAGATCCCATTGTATATTATGTATATGGGGAAGTAGTAAAGGGTTCATGTATAGTTTCCATTCTCTATTATTCTAGGTCGTAGAAATAGAATAGAATTGTTTGTGCATGTATGTACCTAAAAGGTAATGTGTGTGTTATGTAGTAATGTAATGTACGTTATACGTTGTGCAATTACCTTAATTTGACTGTGTAGTGTGGGACGTGCCGGTGATCAAAAGCTGGGAAATGGAGAGAGCGAGCCTCGAGGCAACACAGCCTTCCACTCAACTATCTAATTGAATTGAAACGTTCATAAGAGATATTTTTGTTTACTCAGTTCCTTGTTTGCAAGATTAGACAGTAGACACTCGTGTTCTCTCGACCTGTTCAGTTCGGTGTTCATTCTCTTTTTCAGATATATATGTATGTATAGTAATTCTCCAGTATGTAATGTATTATATTATACACCTATGTTATTTCCTCGTAGTTTGCTTGAAGAGAAAGCTATAAAGTAAAATTATACGTGAAACTCGTACGAATAGAATGAAAGGATGAGATGATTTAAAAGACATAAAGGGAAAGTAAAGAAACTAAAAATATTCCAAGTTTGGAGAGAGAAAGAATACATACCGTGAGCATTGAGATATTATGCTAACAGATCGCACATCACAGGAACCTACAACCTACAACCTACCTATACAGTATAGCTATACGAGAGTGCAAGCTAAAAAACTTTTTCCTTCTTGAAAGGAATAAAAGGACACGACACCAAATGCAAAGAACGGAACGGAGAATCACAAAAGAAATTCTCAATGTGTAACTAGTAGGTATGTATGCATCCCAACTGAAAACATACTACTGTACCTACTACCTACCATAGATGCTAGACTAGGCAGAAAAATGCAATGGCAGTGCCAATGCCAATGCTCCTCTATTTTAGTTTCCTTTGCCTATGAGTCTAACAGTCTAACCTAACCTAGTGTAGTGTATGTATGAATGAATGAATGTTCTTCTTCTTCTTCCTCCTCCAAATAATAATATAAAGAGAGATTATAGTACAATGTATAGAAATGTCTCAGCTTTTAAAGGTCTTAACTTAACTTCTTCGCCAACGCTGCCTGCCATCCATTTTCAGCCGAGGCTAAAGTAGGAATTAGCTCCAAATTAATTTCGAGTAGAGCCTTTGACATTTTTCTACACACTAACCAACCATCGCCTTTAAGCAGAATGGAAAGGCACATGGAAATAATAGAAAGGACGGATTTTTCCTTTTCTACTTAGCTTAGTCTGTCTTGTCTTCTCTGCCATGGGCATTTTTACTAAAAGTCATTAAATCAAAGAGAAACCAATGAATTAATTGTAACCGCTAGAGTAAGTGGAAGAGAGAGGATTGGATTTGCAGTGACGAAACGAACTTTTCACCACCCCAAACAAAGAAACTTGAATGTGAAAAATATTCCCATTCAGCTTTCTCCATAAAAGATACTTTAGCCCAAAATTATATTTTAGCATAAGGAAAGGGAAACATCTTTACTTATGTCTGTACTATGTAGAAAACGAAATTATTTTCATAATTTGATTCTTACTCTTCTTATAAAAGTCAAGAGAAGTAAAACTCACAATGGAAATCGAATAGAAGGTTCCTCCTTGCTGCATTTAATCCATAATATGTATTCATATGCTCTACTACTCCACTGTAGACTATACAACGCAAACAAAATTCAATAAATATATTACCGAAAGCTCTATTGAATATACAGAAGAACAATAAGAGTTTTCCATTCTGCTTAAGTATAACCAGTTTTTTTTGCATTTGTCCAAGCTGCACGGAAGGATCATGCTTGAGAACACACACAGTGCACCGCACTGACTACTTTTACTTTTTAGTAGATCAGATTTTTTTTCAAGGAGGAAGACTAGAAAAGATATTAGAAATAAAGATTCTAGTGCGGTGCACTACGTTCTACAATACACTACACACATCACAGACAGTATTCCTTACTTTACTTCACTCTCAGTATTATTGTTCTACTTCTTTCGAGGATCCTCATGTGTTTTCGAGGAACCTACATCCTTTATCTACAATTTCCACAATCAGTTTTGACTTTTTCCTTGTATCTGTTCTATATATTCTACTTCTGCGGATACTTGAGTATAACATTTCTTTTTTATAAGACCCATGCTGTTTCCTTACTGTGAACACTTTCCAGTTGCCATTCTCTTGCCCCTGAAACAAATGTATATATAAACTCAGCTTGAAATTTCATCACTACAAATATCCGTATCTGTACTTGTATTACCGTCCGTGTACGTATGTACATAAATACAATGTAGAAAACTGAAACCACCAAGGGTTTCCCATCCACTTTCTTTCTCAGATAGAGAACTCACTCTACTTTATTTTACTTTACTTACTACATTACATAATATCAAACCTATATGTATGTAGGAACGAACGGCTGTCTATTAACTGCAAGTCGCACTAAATAAAAGGAACAATACAACATAGGCTTTCTTTCCAATTTCCCTTTTTGCATTTTATGTTGTCTCTAAGCCCAAGACAATTTCCGTCCTAATCTTGTTTGATTCATTTAAATAAATTTCTTCGCCCAGCTCCAGCTACTCAACTTTTGAGTGTTCAGAGAACTATTACAATTCTAATTACAAAGAAATCTGAAACTTTCACTGTTACACTTATTTCTAGATTTAAAC
The DNA here is from genome assembly GCA_034694165.1 of Tomocerus mixtus. Classification (NCBI taxonomy): domain Eukaryota; kingdom Metazoa; phylum Arthropoda; class Collembola; order Entomobryomorpha; family Tomoceridae; genus Tomocerus; species Tomocerus mixtus. The sequence continues at coordinate 11,279 of JAQFYC010002076.1, read as the reverse complement.
TTTTTATATCTTTCACATTTGCATTAAAGTCCTGTACTGTGCAGCGAGAAATGATTGGCTTGGAATTTAAATTCTGATGTAATTCTTCTGTTGGCTTAATAAGCTACAGCTTTAAATGGGTAGCTTTCACTTTAGCGAAAGTGAAAGCATTGTTTTATTATGTGTATATTTTATATATAAATATCTAGATGAAAAGAAAGTATATCTATCTGTATTTAGAACTATATATATAATCATTACCTACTTAAACATGCAGTAAGTGCTTTCAAATGAATTTCCTCATAATCCTTTACATAAAATAGTAGCTAGGCTATCTGTAGTGCAGATCTATTCATGGCACATGAATTAGTTATAAGTTGCCAGAGAACCTTTGGTCTGTTGAGATAAGTAAAAGTGCATTTCACTTACTGTACACGGTTAATACCCACTGGCTCTATATCAACCAAATGCCTAATACTACACCCATTGGCATTGGTGTATTTATAGTAATTTAATATTTTACGTGGAAATGTAGTATTATGTTTAACATTTATGAACGACTATATCCAAAAATAAAGTCGGGTCTCAGACAGAATTACGCAAAGGCCGGCCAAAGTGCATTCGGCTCACCATCCATTTAATAAATGCATTATAATATGGACATTATACGAATATGTACTAATACTAGTGCTACACAATGTTAAGTAATATAAATAGGGCTTTATATTTATATCGGATTTATATTTGCTACTCACATTAATTTGTAACTTCCATTTGGTAGTACCTACTTAACACACGCATAATCCTTTAATAGGATTTTTTGGACATTAATTTCCTACTACAACAATCCATAGAGAAATGTCTTGAATGGAAATCTAAATAGTTGTTTTTCGATGTTGGATCTATCATTTAAATAGCTTCGTAAACTTATGACAACACGACACGCACAACACCTTCAGTATTTTGTGTGTATGAAGAATGAAAGCCAATTTATTTACTGTAGCTTGCAGTTAATAACCTAAAATAAGAAAGCAAATGGTTGAGACAGTTCTTGTGACATGAAGTTTATAGATAAATAAATCATTTTTCATATCATACATGCTTAATGAATCTCGTTCTGGTAATATTTACTACTGTAGAGAAAGTACATGTAAATAGGTACTTGTTTAGCTTTATTTATAGTAGCCAAGTATGTACATCCATCAAAAATTTACAATCAGCTGTAGAATATTCCATGAAAACAGTGTACGTAAGCATAACGCGTTTGGATTGGGTTCCATGGATTTTCAGCCAAGATGGCTTAACTGCAAGAGGGATTTTCAGCAAAATACTCAAGGCAGACTTTACTGACGCATTCAGTGCCTTTCCAGCATTAAGCAATTTGTATGTTGCGTATACCTATACATACTAAATGTTGGTAATTCAATCGAGAGCAGTCAAATCAGGCTATTATTGAGCTCAGAACAGTAGGAAACAAAAGAAAGGTAGGATTGTTGTATCCAGGGAGTGAATCTTTCAATCCGTCTCTACCTGCTGCAAGCCTTAAATGCCTGGCTGAAATGTAACCTTGCTGAAAACTCTGCTTGCGGAAATCTGTTTTGCTCAAAAGCTAGGTCACCTTGGATTGGCACCAATCTCATTCACGGTAATATAGTTTTGCTACGAGAAAGCCCGCACTCTTACTTTACTTATGTTTACAGTTCGCGTGTGCGTCTGATACAATGGATCCCGACATGCCTAACCGCATCGTATATATGAGATGAGTAGATTCGCATTACAATAAATTCTTGGCAAGGGAATAAGATACGCTATAATGACCTAATGTGTTGTTTGTACAGAAAGTGAATTGCAAATTCCCCTACATGTCTGGCCGCTGTGCCAAAAACCACATTTAACCATAAAGAGCAGATCTTTAGAATTGTTTGAAAAGACAATTCTGCAAATTATTAGCACATAATTCAGAAATGGCTAAGTAAAACATGTTTCCATGTAATAAGGGACTTAAAGAGGTTTGTATTTACAGGAGTTAAATTGCATAATGGGTAATTATTTAACTATTACATCCAACAAATAAGAAAACACAAGACAGTCATTTGCAATAACTAACAAAGGCTTTGTAAAATACTTAAGCAAGCAATTGACTCTGGCTAATTGATGTTTAGTTTTATTTGATAAGGTATGCTATGCTACAATTGTAATTTCAAATTACATTTAGTAACCTTTCTATTCAATTGCCAATTCATGAACATTGAGAATGCTTTCTTTAATGTTCCCTACAACTCACTGCCAAATGTGCCAAAAGTTCACTTTAATTCAAGCTGAGAGTATTTTTGGGTAATAAACCTGTACCAAAATGGCAGGATCATGTTTACTGAGTACTATCTATGAGATTATTTAAATATGGGCAGAATTATAGGCTTAACAGAAAGGTGTATCAGTTAATTTGATTTATTAATTAATTTTCTTACTTACTACTTACACAGTGTCTTGTAAATATGGATTAATTGATTTTCCCTTTTTGTATACAAACGACATTTATAACTTTCACAAATACTTCATTGTTCACTTCAAACTTTACTGGCGTTCTCAGTACGTTTACTTAATTACAAATGTAATACAAATGTATTAGGTTAATTAGGTATTACATTATATTATATTTGAGAATCGCACACGTGGCCGGATGCGCACAAATTTTTATCTTGCCTAAGAAAAAGAGAAAGTAGGTTGTTAGTATTGTACTATAGAATGATTGGGACGCACTGGGATTCAGATTGGGAGCAGCAGGGAAAATAGGATCCGACATACTGAATTTGTATGGAGTGAATTGTGGAAACGGTTCTGATGTTTCCTCTTTTGCAGCTTTTTAATCTCAACATACGGGAGCTAAAACGACAAAGTAAAGTCAAAAAAATCAAGAAAGTAATGTAACTTGTTGTGCGAGTCTCTACTCCCAAAATTCATCCATAAATATATAGTGAGAATATAGGAGTGATAAATTCTAGCCGTGTTGACTATCTGGGTGTGTATTTGTTTAGGAGCGCTTTACTACCTTCTCTACAAATGTAAAAATTGATATACTAGCTAGAGAAACTTATTTACATAAGAGAAAGTTCAGGATTCGGTTGGGTTAGGTAGTGAGGTGAGTAAGGAATTTTCTTGCATCGTTGTACACATTTCTTTATACTTGAAATCTTGGGGTATATACGTATTATACAGTATTATGAGATCGGAAAGCAAACATGTCGATGGAAATGTTAGTAGTATGTTATGTTGGATAGGAAGGTATGAAGGTAAGTAGAAAAAATTTGTAATACAGCAATATATTTAGTACATTGGAAGTCAGAGGAATATAGATAATATAATAATACGTGAAAAGCAGTGTAATTTGAATAAGTAATGTTGCTACTACATACATAGCTCGGGTATTATGAGGTAAATGTACAAAGTTCTTAGGTACTCTGACTTTGTTACAGTAGTTCAACTAGTAAGTAAATAGTACCTATTAGGTAGTACTACGGTAAGGTACGTACTCAACTTTGATAGCAGTCTACCACATGTATGTCGTAGGAACATAATTGCTCCCGGGAGGAAAACAGGGACCCCTTGATTAAGGTGGAAATTCCTACCCAAAATAAGACATTAATAATAAATAATTACAGTGTATGGTGTAACTAATGATACTAAGAGTTTATGATTTACGTAATAACCATCCTCTAATAACGCAATTTCCATACTCGGATTTATGAGAAATAAAAGTTTTGCGTCTAGAGAATATGAGCAATTGTATTCCATATTAATACACTCGAACTCTAGAAACCTATACCCTCAACATTTTGAAAAAATGTTTAATGATATCAGATAATTTTTAGTCAACAGGAAAACATTCAATATTGGTCATGATTTAGTGTTATTTTGCTTTCCTTGGTGCGTACTGTTAGTTTACAAAAGAAATGATATGCTACCACTCACTTGAACTTAAACTTTTAAACTTATAAGTTTTAAAATGTTAAACAATTTTTTACACCAGACAGTTTTAAGTCACATATAAAATTAATTGGGTCTTAAAAAATAATTGCTCATTTCTAGTAGATAAACGCTTGGAATCTGAAAAAGAGAAGAAAAATTGGAAGATCATGTAAAGGCGAATGGTTTCATGTGTCTATGACACGTATACTTACAGACGGAGTGGAAGGAGATTGAGATGAGCAGAGCCAATGTACTCTGTACTGTATCAGTAGTGCAGTGCACTGCTGCCATGACTTAAGAGAGTAAAAGAATGAAAGTATAGGGAGAGTGAGAGCAAGAAAGAAAGTGGGTAGGAAGGTGGAGGATGGAAAGATGAATGCGGATGACAGAGACGAGTCTATTATATGAATAATTCTGTTTCTATTCCGTTGCTGAAAAGTTTCCAAGAGATTGAAGTAAGAAAATGCAGGACGGGCGAAGAACATGGAATATTCATTTGTCCGTGGTCTCTCGTCCATAAAACTTGGATGAAAAGCACCTTCCTTCACTTTTCCTTTTTTCTTTCTCCCCGTTCTCTGTAGTTATTTCCTTCTGGACGGAACGGACTCCCTACGCATACTACAATACTACATAAAATACAAACTTTCTCCATGTTAACCCATAATAACAGTAATACTACTGCTACTCTACATACATACATAAACTCTATATTAGACAGATCTCTATATCTGTCTACTGTACTATATTTCATACTCGTACTACACATTCCTTTACCTTTCTTCCTAGCTTATGTAAACGTAGTAGTAAAATGTAATACTACATCTAAATTATAGTCCATTTGGTTAGTTTAGATCAGTTCAATTCAGTTTAGCCTTTAGACTCTTCGTCTCCCGACATGTGTGTCTATATAGATACATGGGTATGTAATGTTAGTGTACTCGTACTGTCCTGGATATGTAATAGTTTGTTTAGATTACGTTAGTTTTCTTTCCAACTTACTTTCTCCAAGGTTTTCAATCTATTGCGGTCGCTACAGTTTCTGCAATGTTTTCTCAGTTGATTCCTATTACATACAGTGGAATGAAAAGAAACTAAAGATCATAAATATACATGGTATGTGTACAATAGAATAACTAGCAGTTGATGCTGTTATGTGTATGTATGTATTCCCCCTCCCCTCCTGTGAGAGTAAATTGTAAATATACAGATAGTGATAGTGATAGGAAAGAGTCCCACCCGTAGTAGTACAGGAACAAAATGTAATGTATGGACTATGGACCAATCCAGGCCAGTCTGCTGGACCTTATCTTTCCTGAAGTTAAGGTATGCAGTGTTCTGTTCATCTCTACGGCCTACATTTATACATGCCAGCAACTCTGACAACAAAATAGACTGCACATTGAAGAAATGTAATGTTTATTGTAGGAAAATCCTTTATTAAGGGACAGTCCTTTATATATATGTATGTATAGATAGAGATGGCAGACCGTAGCTTTAAAATAGTAGTTTCCTTAAATTATTCAGTGTTCATTGCCCAGAACTTTCGCTCTTCTCTTCTTTCTCCCTTTAAACTCTAATCTGAAGAGAATTTTGTTTTACGACGCGTACTGCTCCACACTACACACAAATTACTTTACTACGGTGTAATGTAATGTATGTACGCAATATAAGTACTGAGTTTGCACGTGTGATTCGTCCAAAAGTATTCACATACATACTACGTAGAAGGTACCTAGGTGTATATCTACCTTTCGGATATGTTGTCGGAAATCTTTTTGAATCAACAGAATTGGACTGGATTATTCCTTGCTAGGGTTTGGTTTGGGTTGTTTGAAAGTGATGTGAGTGCCTTTAGCTTTGCCTACCGACAGAGTAAGTTATGTGGATGGAACTTGAGAAAATGTTTTTCTAGTGCTCTGCAAGAGCTTTCCCTAAATTTTTAATTCGGAAAACATTTAGGCCAACTAAATTAGCTTGGATGGGCTATACGAAGGGAGGGCGCTTGCTTGGGACATTCAACTCTGGAATATTACATGAGAAAAGTTTTGAATTGCTTTTTGAGTCGGCTGAGACAGGAAGAACAATGGACGTGTGGAAGGAACTTAGATTGGAATATTGTACGAAACTACCACGGAAAACACATTAAATCACCAAGAAGTTGCCAAGATTTTTTATATCCTTGCAGATTATGTCATCATTCATTCATGATCACTGCGGACAAGTATCACTATATACTCTTGTTAGTTTGATTTCACCTCTCCTGCACTAGCTTACTACAGACTGATCCCAAATTTTACACATGCATACCTATATATCCAGTCAGAGTAGAGAAAGCCGTCCAAAATATCCAGAACCGTTGATTTGATCCGTATAATAGAGTTTGTAGTGAAGGAACTACAAGACTTTTACGTGTTTTTCTTTCCTCGTGTACTTACTGAGTGAGTATATCATCCAAGTACCTAACTCTCGTCAGTTAAAATTAATCAGTAGTCCCTGTGCTGCAAGATTCCAAGAACCTTTCGAAGAGAACTCTAAAGAGTTCGTTCAGAAATCATCCCTGCACACTCGATGTACGAAAATTGAATGATTCCACATATAATATTATTCAAAACGTAGTTCATGATAGTGCTAAGTTTAGGAGCATGAGGTTTACTATACAGCTACGCCCAGGAAACAAATAAGTTGACCAAACAGTAGGATTCTAGGTAATTTTTAGTCGACAATTTTAACTACACTTATATGTAGTTGCTACCATTTACATAAAAAAAATGATGTAATAAAAGGTATAGTACTAACACTATACTGTATTAGATGACATCAGGCTGCTGTTTAGAGGCCATGCTAGTAATATAGATATCGCCAGGTGTTTTGAAACGATACCAGACTCTATTTTGAGCTAATGTCACTATGTCACAAATAAAATACAAGTTCATATCAGCAATGCCAAGTCATACTCAAGCATTAAACCAATAACTCAAGAATTTTGCACACTAAGAGAATAGATTTGTTTTTCTCAAGAAAACTTCATATAAATAATCTCTATAGCTATGAAGTAACCCGTCTCTCAATCTAATGCACACATGTATAGATAAGGAAGCAATATGTACTCCTAAGAAGACAGGGCATATTATATCGTAGTATAAATGTATTGGGATTTCATGTCTTGGTTCAATCGGAACTTTCACTTGACACGGTTGGATAGAGTTAGTTAGGTTAGCACATCACACTACACACACGATGCCACACCATAGTAAAATATCACATCATTCTTCCCCTATTATTGATTCCATATGTCATTCCCTATATTTATCTACACACTACACTACATACGACCTCAATAATAAATAAACGTACCTACAATGCAAAGGAGTCATGCATATGAGACAGGATACCCTAACCCAGTTTGTGGTTCATCTGAATATCAACCTAACATAGCCAAGGCGAATGTGTGTGGGAACTCTAAATTTTACTGATAGGACATGAGCACACATTTTTCAATTGCTTTACTTTGCACTGATGTGATGTAATGTGTACTATACTCTGTACAATGTTGTGTGAAGTGTACTGTACTGTGTGATATGGTAGTGTAAACGTAAATACAAATAATATAAGTAATGTAGGCTCGTTCCCGTTGCATTACATTAGAGTGCCTATCAAAGGGACATGGAAAGGAGCCACATGAGACGACAGCGAAGGCACAGGCACGCAACGCACAGCACAATACGAAACCATTTGGAGAATATGAAATATTCTGAATTTCTTTATATTCCTCTCATCCATATATTAAATTTCCACTCTGCTTCCTATGACAATGGGATAAAATGCAGGCATATTGTTTTCTAAGGCTTTGCTTGGCTTGGCTTGGCCTGCTCCACTCTCTCATACTTTCTCCACACAGTGTTCTTGTTCAGTATTAGTGTGGTGTGGTATGGTGTGGAGGAGTCACTCTGAGACTGCCATCAGTTTGACTTGACTATATGACTCGACTTTGCATTACTTTCTATTGAAAAGCTGGAGATTCTGCTTGCTTTCCTTTTATTCCAATTTCCATTCGATCGCTGCCTCTCTGTTCTGTTCTCTCCTATTCTCTTCAAACATTATTTTGGTTTTCTTCTTACTCTTACGTTAGTAATGTGTTGTGGAAGCGACTCTCAAAGCATTCGATTACATTACGCAATGCCATTGTGTGGCAAACGACAAAGTTCTAGTTCTATGCACTCTCACTCAGCTAGGTATTTATAATACAGCTTCTATATAGTTACATATCTGTACAATGTATGTAGGTACAATGTAATGCTATATACATTTATACATAATATGTGACCCTTAGCAGTATAATTTCTAACTGTAATATTGTACAAAATATACTATAAATGTGTTTGTATGTGCCATGGGTGAGTGGTTTGGTTTTGGCTACTACATAATACAGAATTACATAATACGCACAACAATGGTCTGCTCTACTTCCAGATATTTCAACATTTCTACCATTACTCTCCTGATTATTATACTAGGTGTAGAATGAGGAAGCTTTTAAACCAGTATATAATATCATTGTGTGTACATTGATATCCATAAGCCATCGATCATAACCCTTTCACTTTAAACACTCACCCCAGTGCTCAAAATTTCTGTAATTTTTAAAATGGGAATTGTGTCTCCGTTTTATAATTTGACATAAGTAGGAGTTCGTCGTTTAAATCTTACCTGCAGTTTTAAAACATTTCTAAAAAGCGTACAGTGGCCAAATGTGTGTGGGGAATTCCAATTTACGTTTTGTATGAAATATTATGTTAGTATGAACATTACAAAGGCGAATGTGTAATGTTCCACTAATTTTGATCCTCGCTGTATATATTTTGCGTAGCAGACTATAGATATAAACGGTGGTGAACAAGTTGCGACTTTCTCCTTTAGTTTAGTTTACTTTAGTTAGTACAAATGCATTTGCAAACGCATACCTCCAGAAGATAGAGAATGCAAAGGAAAGCGGAGAGCCAAGAGGAGGACTGTTTATGGCATTGTGCTCCTCTTATTGTTAGTAAACTATTGTATTATATATTTATGTGACTCTTGTTGATTTCATAATAGTATACTATCTCTACGTGTTACTCTCTCCAATTTATTTCCTCCTTCCCACATTTTAGCTTTCACTGTGTATTAATGAAAGTGTTGTCCGCTAAGCTAAGCATCCCAGGCAGCCAGCCTACCATTCCAACGCAACGCAACTCGCTTTCTCCCGCATTCTCATTTACAATTCACATTTGTTCCAATATGCTCAGACTCTAACTTGTTTCTGACAATGAACCTAGTTCTCTATGCATTTCTCTTGAATTATTACCTCTGCAAATTATTAGCAATTCCATCGTGTACGATGTATGGTACTAACAAGGACGATTCTACTATGTATAATGCATGTTATAATGATGTACCAAGTCTATAAATTATCTATCCCACTCTGTTCTACTAACATTCATACTCATAATGGCTTTTTAAACATTTTTCTTAGTTAAAGCGTAAAACTAAAAATTAATATCGTTCTCTACCTCCTACGCTTAATACATTGAAATGCGCTTTTAACAGTTCTGGGAAAATTAAGCCGTACTTTACAAATTATAGGTAAGTGATAAATTCCCTTCGTTCTGTAGTTGTTATGCAGGACAAAAATATTTACTGGGTATTTTGCGTTCTGACAATTTTGGAATGGGCAATTAATGATCCTGATTTTCTATAATGAAAGTGATTGCTATAATGTATTTGTAAACTACTCATGGCAAACCCATACTGATTTCCATCTGCAACAACAAACAAAAATGATGATTTACTACCAATGCCTTTGACGGGAGTTCCACGTTCCACAAAGTTTAGATATCAGTTAAAGACTTGTGCCGAGGTTTAGGGGATTTTGAATTCAGATTGCGTATGCATTAAGCGATTAGATTGGGGAAAGGTAAAAAACTGTAGCAGACACCTAATTAATGTGTTTCATCGTATTTTCTCTATTTTGCATTCTAAATAGAGAATGGGTAGAAATGCAGATCGGAAAGATAAATGATCTCACGATTCTATTTTCTTTGCATAGTTCTAACATTCTAGTACGTAAAACTTTCATTGGCTGGGCTGGAATGCCAAAGCTCTAATTTACGTATTACGTTGTTAAGCTGCGTACTCGTGTTCAAAAATAAAAGGAATAGTTTGCTATCTACAAATTGTGCAGTTTATACGCGTTCTGGAACATGCCATGGAATTCATTTATAACAGCAGTATTATTTTTAGAGCATCATGAATAGCAGAATAGCAGGATGTAAGTAGTATCTGTAGTCGTTGAAGAAGATAGGAAAAATCAATTCGTCTCTAATTAAGGTTTGAAGTAAATTTTTTCCCTTCCTTTACGTCACATCAGCTCCTTATATGTACGTGCAAATTCCCCAAGTTTTCTTTCCAACAAAAGTTTCTTAACAAAAGCTGACTAATGATTTTGTTCTCTATAATAATGTGTATCAATATGAATACGTAAGTTTGGTAGTTATCTTTTCCCTTTTCTTCACTATGCTGTATGCTACATAGTGTACAGTAAGTACTATACCTATCACAAATATGATCTTTCAATTTTTCTTGTTACAATAATATTGATTTCCTCTATGTATCATTGTTGTACTTAGCTCGTACCATAAATAAGCTAATAATATCCAGTCGTCTCAACTCGCAACATCCTCTAATTAAATATTTGGGTCAAGAAAGGAGATAATATGTCAATGAACAATGTAATCCGTGTTTTCGAGAGTGATAAATAAATATATTTAGTATGCTGTTACATTTATCGTAGTATTAATCTTTGTGTAGGACAATTTCGATTATGTAAGTACCTATGTAATCTTCAGTTCCTAGTACCTGTCTACTTACTTCATGCTGTATTACTCACAACTCTCAAATAAGGTACAATTTGTAATTAAATAAATTATACTTTCAAAGTCGTGTTGTATTGTTTGCAAAAAATGATTTTTATCAATAATGTTAACTATTAGGTAAAAAGAGATACTGTGTGTCCTTGTCCGGTTATTATAAAAGAACATAAATTAAAATAAATTCACACGCCGGAAATACAGCTTAAATTACGTTTTGATGACCATCTTAGAGTATTTTAGTGCAGATGTAAGAATACACCCCTTTTCTCTGTATAGGTGCATTAGTAGTATATAAGTGTATGAAATATAAGTGTACCTACATAATAAATGAGCCAACGACAAGAATAATCCAAGAATTCAGGACAGTACAGCAAACAACTTTGGTACTTTAAGTAAATAAACTAACAGAACATAAACTAAGTATTCGGG
>JAQFYC010002075.1:0-28354 GCA_034694165.1 Tomocerus mixtus | reverse complement strand
TAAGTAAGTACTTTTATAGGTGACTCAGACCTCAGAGGTAGTTCAGCTTTTTCATAGGTACATAAGTAAATTCGAGGTAAAGTAAGTAGAAAATTATAGGTAAAGTCAGTTTATTTATAGGTGCCAGTCAAATAAAAGCCTTTATAAAATGCATGCATATCCTACACCTATACGTGAAATTACTCCTTGTTTTGTTGTGACTTGCATGTTTGTATGTTTTATAGCATATTGCCAGATTTGTATTATCCCTTCCAGGGATTAGTTACTTACTTTACTTAGGTACATTAGCGATCGGCAGTTTTATTCTGTGCTCTGCTTTGCTTATAGGTATAGTACGTAATTCTATGTTGATAGTTTGGTTTCGACAGCCTGGTCTGAAATAGGTCACTCTTATCGTGACATGCCTTGTCCCAAGGTGCCGAAGATAACAATTTTCAGAGAATTAACATTATCAGAGCGAGAGATGAATGTCTTATCATAACTGTTATTCAGATTATAGTTTCCTCGACCATTTTATCTTTTGAGAAAAGTGTATCATCCCTATTTAAGGGAATTATTTATTTAAGATACCATAAACTAACTAAATACAATCCTAAAATGTAAAACACTAAAAAAGATAATTCAAAATTTATTTTTGTTCCCTAATGGAGTTACTTATCTGTAATTCAACTAAAGAATGATAATCCTTATAAATAGTTGTATAGTTTTCCGATTATTTTTCTTATGTTTCAAGTAGAAACGCATTTTTAAGTGTGAAATTTGCTTTTATGGGATGGATTGCTGGATAAATGTGTTATCAATTTTAATTGAATGAAAGTTAAATAGTGGACTGTGGATTGAGGAGGAGGAGGGAGGAGAGGAAGAATGATGTTGATGGATTGACATTTAGCATTAAAAGAGTGAGTTTTTAGGTGAATGACTGGAAATGGTAGAGGCGGGCAGCCTTTCAGAAGAGTTTCGGATAAGAATCTGACATCGGTGTCTTTTGAAATCTTGACTGTTCTGTTCTGTTGTGTGCTCCAGTATCCTTTGGCTTGGCACGCCATCCTTTTAAATGTTAAATGCATTGCATTTCACTGCGTGACAAGCCAAGGCTTCCAGCAAGACAAAAATCAAATGCACACACATCACGTAACGTACATCACACAGCAACGAACTGTGTAACTAAATAATGGAGATATAAGTAGGCATCTTCTGTGTGATATGCACAAATGCATTGATTATGTATTACAGGATTCTTTTACTATATAATACTATACATGGTATGCTTCTGCATGCATGGTTATCTATTTACTTGTAGACAAGAAGACACGTCTCGATAAGAAAGACAAGTTACTATCCAGATCTTAAATGATTATGTCATTGTCAAATTGGAAACTTCGATCTGTGGCACATTTACAATTAATTTGGAATAAAACTACTTGTACCATACCTGTCAATATTCATATAGCTTAGAAATACTAGCTAAATATATATTTTCATATAAATATATTATTTTGTGCTACTTTTGGAGATCATTTTAATTTTGTAATAATTTTGAAACTAACAATAAGTACGCAAAATTTGCTAGTTGCAATAAAAGTTTAATAAAAGTAACATTTACGAATTTCTTAGATAACAATGCGGATAACAGAAATGTTTGAATTCAATTTCCTAACAATTGTTGTCCCCAGAGTCTTGCGTGTCCAAATTGACGTGGACATAAATATGTGACATTGCAGTGACAGTATTCTGTTATTTCCTAGAAGAATAGTTGGACATATAAGTTTAATCGAGCCGAGTCGCAGAGTTGAGTTCTTAAGTCATTATTGGCATACGGACAGCTTCCTCGTGACAATGACTATTGGACAAGACAGACGACAGGACAAAAGAAGGTACGCGGAGACAAGACAGAAAGAGCCACGTCACTCAACTATGTCCAATCTACGTTACTCATGTCCAAGTCAGCCCAGGAACAAGCCAACTCAACCGAAACTATAAAATACCTACATAGTACATTTAACACAGTGCATTCTGTCTATAATGATTCTTGGTGGATGGATGGAGTAAAATGAAACCAATTTCCATTTTACTTTTCATTTTCATTTTTACACACAAAAACCAAAACTTTATAGCAGAATCCTTACAAGCAGAATGAGCTGTATATGAATGAATAAGAATATATTGAAGTTGGGGACTTGGAAGTGCATTGAATTGAAAGCAAATAAAAATCTGTCATGAGACGAGAATTTTCCCTGTTCTTTAGTTGGCAGCTCCTTGACACATTCCTATTCAATCTGCCTGACATACTGTATCGCATGGCACGGGGGACTCGCTATATTCTAAAGAATTCCTTTAAATATAGGTACTCAATCCAGAAGGAGAGAAGAATACGCCTAACTAAGTCTGATCTGATGTCTGTCACAGTTCTCTTTCACCATTTAGATATTATAATGTCCATTTGTGTGATTGTGACATACACGACTCAGTCATTCTATAAAGAAGACGTTTTTAAATCAAATTGTATAGTTACGCCAATTAAGTTGAAATAAATATATTAATTATTGTAATAATTAACGTATTTTGTACCATTACTTTACAGAATATCTAAAATGTTATAAAATCATTCTCTGATTAACTGAAATCTATGATAAAAGAAAAAGCTAATTAAAATAATCTTTTTCGTAAATCTGTTAACTGACAATACACTACAATTACAAGGTATTCTTATAATAAGCGATTTAAAAATAAACTGTGGGTATTTTTGTGCAAACTTTACTTTGGGCACTGTCTGATGCATAATTTACTTGCAAAATGTGCATATATCTGTATAACTGTCTACTGTGTAGTGGATGCATTGTAGACAATTATAATGTAGAATTCCGTATTAATATATTATATTTAACTATATAGTTAAGTCTTAACTATACCATATATTTTAGGAGTGATATTGAATGAAGTATATAGTTAAAGTGTGTTTAGTCTGAATTCTGAATTGAACATGTCTGGACAACATGCTCGAAAGGAATTAGTATTTATCAGCTGACAATCGCCAATCAATCAATGTCTCTCTGCTAATTCTACATAGTGCATGTCATGTCACAGTAGTCATGTTGTCACTAGATAACAATGCTCACACTCAATAACACACTCTCAACTCTCACACAAACTCACATAACATATACTTAATACTTATATACTTATATACATATATACATATACAACGTTAAAAATGCAAATCTCTTATATCTGTAACATATATAGTCATATTGATTCTTTTTACAAAAGCTGCCTCTACATTTGTATGTCCACAGTCCACACTGCACACACTGTACATACGTCCTGCTGTTTTGTGGATTGGATAGTCATTTGTATTCTTTTCATGTATAATTCCATGTTGTCATCCAATATCCAAATCCAATCCACTCACTCTCTGTCATGTCATGTTCATGTCAATGACTACTACACACATATCTACAAATAATACACAAGTATATCTAATACACACAGGGACGCATAATTTTTAATGATATTGACATGGAAGACATATAGATAACTACTAATGCTCGTTAATGTCAGAGTTACTCATTCACTCCTTCAGTTTCCCTTCCTCTCTCACTCTCTACGTAGTAGTACAAATATTTCTATGTTAATGTGCACAAGATTCATCTCTACTCAAAATTTAACTGATAGTCAGCAGTCAGCATCAGCACAGGAGAGGAATAATAGAAAAGCCAATAGTTCATTGTAAATAATAAAAGTTAAGCTAGGACTAGGACCTGACAGACAAGACAAGGTTGTTGTGTATCGTATTCGTATGTGCAATTTGTAAAGAGTAAAGAGAAGGAAATGCCAGTAGTTTAATTTAATACTTATTCGTGCAGGTAGATATTTGTTGTACTTGAGAATTTAATGTTTCATCTATTTAGTATATAATCAAATCGAAAATTAAATGAAGGAAGGAAGCAAAAACAACTGTGAACAGATTGATTGATGCATACTTTATGGCTATCTATGTGTAGTTTATGAAACGTATTCACCCTTTTTCCTTATTAACAAATAGTAGTGTATAATAGCTAATTTCTGTAAAAACGATTTCGTAGAAATATACTTGACAGAATTTACATGATATTTGGTGACTACTTGCAAGTATTTAATTTTGAATAGAAAAAAAAAGAGAAAAAACATTCCAGAAGCAGAAATCCTAGCTTAAATGCTTACACAGCTAGAATGCCAATCTCCCTTGTAAATATCGAATATAGCAAAACAATAACGTAGTTAGTAGCTTATTGTTTACATTATTTTAAGTATTATAATATTTGTTGTATTTAATTGAAATGATATGGGAATCCCGAGTTCTGATCATCCAACCCAATTTCTGTCATTTGCATTATCCTGCAAATAAAATCTGCTAGGCAATTCTTATCTAGAATTCTGGATATTATTATACACACGGTAAACATACTAGGAAACTAAGGATGAGGTGATCTGAGTGCTAAGATTAGCCACACAGCTATTTCATCTCCCTTAGCAGAAATATAAAAAGTGAGCTGAAGTTAGTTGACATGCAGATTTGCTCACTCTCTCACTCATTCATCAAATCAACATCAACGTCAACATCATAAGCGTCATCATCATCAGCAACATTCTCGTCCCTGACATGACACTCTCACTCCCCATGTCCCTCATCCTCAGAACAAGTTACGTAACGCCTAGCAGCAGCCAAAAACATGACACCTTTCAAATCTTCCTTCAACATCCACTCTTCATCTTTAATCATCTTCCTCATTTAGATTTTCATTTCATTCCTCTTCATTTCCTTCAGCTTTTGCCTTTACATCTGTAAAGTGTACACATGGAAAAATCGAGCATTAAGAAGCTAGCCTTCACTTCATCCTAAATGTATTCTGTAATTATAATGCACATCTCACGTATGTTGTAGGTATATTTAGAAATTCTCCGATTGTAAAAAATACGTAACGGAAATTACCTTATAATATACTTTATGAGTTAAAGTGATACAAATAATTATATAGAGTTAAATACTATTTAAAAAATGTATACAAAGCAGATATAAATAGGTTTGAAGGTTTGTGTTATAAGCATTAATTATAGTTTCATGGTAAAATACTTTCAAAATATTTATCCCAGAGTAATTAACGGGGTGATAAAATGGAATTAATGAAATAATGTGTTGGGTGCCAAGCTACTTCAACACCAAGATTCTGTACTCCAGCCATATTATTTGTATAAAGCACCTATATACTAAATCTGCAATTATCACTTATTTTTAGATAAATTGCATCTATTTCATCAATAATGACAATGTGCTAAAAAGTTTAAATAAATATTAATAAAGTTTACAATTGGTAACATATTAACGGGATAGCATCTACATTTAAATCACTTCTATAAGGGAATTAACAACAGCAAACATTATAAATGTATAGGAAACAAACGATTTATATACACAGACAGATCTATGGCCGTGAAAAGCGAAACGACATTATAAAGTTAAATTCGTCTTCTAAAATACTTCTCGCTCGCCTTTTAGCACAAAGAAATGAATAAAATCGAAGAGGACAATTATTTATTCAATTTACACTTTACATTCTCAAAACGCATAATATTCTGTCATCAATCAGCTTTCATAAGCTTCTAAAAATGTAAAGTATTACATCTAGGGCATATACTTACTTGTTCAATATCTGTAGGTGCTAAATATAATGTTTATAATATAAAGGAAGCAAGTAAGATGAAAGAACGTGTTCAAGGATAGGTCTCTGGTTTCTTTTATTTGTAAATGCACTGAAGGAGTGAGACGGACACTTCACAGAAAGATACATTACATTTGTACTTTGTAGTATTACTAAAACTAATGGTCATAGTCATGAATGATGGTAGAAAGGAAGATGATTTCAGTTGAGTTGGCTTAAACATGTATGTATACTGTTGCATTTGCATGTATTTGTATGCCAAGTAGGAAGGTAAAAGTAAGGAGGAGAAATATATATATTGCATATTATGGCACAACGTTGTGTGTCCTCTGCTCTTCCTTTGTGTTGTAGACAGACAGACAGAAAGTACACGACACAAATCACAAATGCAGATGGGACAAAGCACAAAGGATAAGAATAATGGGATGAAGAGTGAAAATGATTATTCGAATCGAAATGATGAGCAACGTGATAAATCATCTTTATTACAACAAAGTCCAATTGAATCCCACCTCAACCCATCTCTGTACCTCTCTTTATAATTTATATATACTTATGTACAATCTCTATTCTATACTGTACATTCAATAAATAATACTACAACTCTATGGTATAGCATATAGTACATAAATATATTTTAAGTTTATTATTTGACTCTAAATCTACATACATATGTACATTTGTTAAATACCTTTATGTGTAGGTACAGTACACCTGTATAATAGTATGTAAAGTACCTACAGAGATAAATGTACGTGTAGGACTAGGAGATGTAAATGTGAGTCCAGTCTCGTCCACATGAACTGACAGATCAAAAATGACAAAGGAGTGTTCAGACTTCAAATTGCATTATACATTGACATCAGATCCTCGTTTGTTCCGTGATTGTTCCTTTGAAGATTGAATATTATCATTTGTAATTCTGTAATGTATGTGAATAGGATGTCATTTGTCTTCTTTCTCTCTTTAGCTTCATTTCACGCGTCTCTCTATTCTTCCTTTCTATTCAACATATCATCTCTAACTCTATTATTTTTATCTGATTGCAGTGATATTGATAACAATGCAATGTACCATATAGTCAGCTAGCATAATCCCTATCCTCTTCTCTATTTGACAGAATCACATTAAAATTAGTCAACCATTATCACAAAGACAATTAATACAAATCAAAGATTTAGATTAATAGAAGTTACATGTTTACCTCAACATTTTTAACAAATTGTAGAAACATAACAAATAATGAAAATATTTCGTTATATTAAATTAGAATTCATAATTAATTATAGATTTGATTGTTTTTGTAATATTTTTAACTAGAATTTTTATTGTAATAAATATATACGTTTTATTCTATTAGTACAATTGCAACATGGACCAAAACGACCATTCGACAATATTTCATATCGGATTTAATTGATAGTTTTCTTAAATTATTTATAGGTGAGTAGATTTGATGGTCAGTGATATATATGTCAGCTATAGGTTAGGGCAAAGCCCCAGCCAATGTTCTGCAGCAAATAATATATCCTACTATAGAATTTAATATTTTGGTGTTTTACATACATTGCATTGGCTGGGGTTTGCTTATATATTACTGAGGTGGTATACAAAATCATTATTTATTTAAATAAGTGCATAGAACTTTGAGTGATGTATTTATTATATTTCCATGATTTCGTAAATATTGTTCCTGGAAATTGTGGTAGTATATTTAAAAAATAAAGTTTAATTTAAACAATTCCACTTGTTGGTCACAATATTTTCACAAATCTTATTGGTAGGTGTAGGTGTATAAGTATAGGTGTATAACAGTAGAGTTACTTGTACTCCTATGCGCTTATTAAATAAGAATATCAATGCCTTGTCTTGTCGGCCCTGGAGAATTAGAGCCCATTGCGATATGTGAGCAGTAAAAGATTTAGGACTGCATTTGTTAGTCAATAGGGGGTAAGGAATAAGACGTGGACACCACAGAGTCAAAATGCTTATCACCTTCAGGCTAATTTAAAGCTAAGGCTTAAAATCTAACTAAGGAAACTACTACTGTAAGCACGGGAGTTAATAAATAGTCAAAATATTATATTTTTTCCCATTCTTCCTCTTCACAAAAGACTTTGTGACATTTATCACTCTAACACCTGCTTTTCTCATCTTTATCCCTTTCTCGAACTTATCTTAAGCCTTTTCCATGTAAAACAGGTAGGAGGTAGAAATAATGAATTGAAATTGGAATTGCCTTGACGTTTGTTATATATGTGATGTACTTTATTACCATTCAAACTTCGTTTTCAAGTCGGCAATCTGTCTAGAACAAACTATTCTTTGAATATGAATTCATGACGAAAATTACAAATGACAATAGTGGAGCAAGTGATTTTATGTCTTGTAGATTTGACAAGAAATAAATAAATTACTAAATAAAACTGACAGTTTGTAGTTTGTAGTTCGTGTTACAATTACAACTAAAGATAATTATGCCATGTGCTGGTTTGGTTCTCGTTGTAAATAACTATTCTTTGTTTGCCATTCCATTTTTTAAAGAATAAAGAAATCTTTACAAGGTAATGCATTAATAGATAAAAATTCAAAGCATAAAATGCATGGGCTTAGCATAACTTAAAAAATAAAAATTGTAGAAAGGTAATAATTATAATTGGGAAATTAACATGTAAAAATGCCAAAAATGAGACAGGAATGTATTTCAAAAGAGGGCTTTTATTTAAAAAGTTAAGAAAACATTTTACTGACATTTACTAATGTATACGTAAAGTCATTAGCAATAAAATATAAGAAATTGGCTAAGGTTTTATAATTATCATAGTTTTGAAGATTTTTAAGCCTTTTATTTATTTTATTCGTGTAACGAAACAAAACTTTACGTAATACTGATTGCAAATACCTTTTATCAGATTTATTTGCATAAATAACTTCATTGATGAAGAATTACAGATGCCCATGACATTATATTGTCTGTAAATGCCCATGACAAACACGGAAGCGCGGCTGTACATTTTAATTCTTTGAAAGAGTATTGCATACCTAATTTATAGAATTTGGATTAAAATGAGAAGCTGAAAAGTTTCATTTCCTTTTTATGAGTTCATTGCTTATTCCCTGTGATTCAGAGTTAGCTTTAAAAAGTGCAGTAGTAAAAGTGAGTTTGTTAAAATGGCTGGAGAGGCGACATTACTTTTGTATAGTGACATTAGGGTCTTGTTTTGTTGTCTGGCAGTTGTGTATTTATGTATGTGCTGTACCTACGTGATGTTAAAATAGGTAATTTGTATATTTGTAGCCGACAGAGTTGGTAAGTAAGGGAAGTGACAAGGCAAGCAGTTGACTGGAATCAATGGACTATTCCCTGTCGGGCTCTTTGAGTCTCCACCCGCCCAACAATGGGAACCATAAGTAGTGACCACGACGTTGATAGATGCGACAGGGACAGACATACAGTACGTGACTCTACACTTATTAGTCACCCCTTACTTAAATGCAATGCATCTCTTATCTTTAGAGCAATATACAAATTGTATACAATTTATTCCGTCTATAATATAAGGAAATCCTGCAAAATTCCTTTTCGATGTGGAAATTCCTTATTCACATTTCTGTGTAGATGGCTTAAAAAGCTAATGAAAGAGTTCTTACTTCACTAAAAATGAACCAATTAACGTATTATATTGTTCCACAATTTGGACTACCTTTTTAATAGTTCTTATACATTTTCCTATTTAATATTCAATTATATATTAATAACACATTCACAAGATAGGATAAAATATTAAAACTGGAGTTAAATAGGTTGAAAATGCCTTATAAGCGCCTTTAAGACTAAAAATTCGTGAAAAATCTGTTTTGAATTGCATTTTTTTCTTTTTGCAAAAATTCCTTATATCAGTATACTTTTTTACATGTACAGGAACAACACACTCATTACTAAATTAAAGTATTAATTAATATTGATAAGCTATTATTAATATATAATGTTTGCATAAAAATGAATACAAAAGTATTAAATTGTCATTGTTGTTTTTAACCGAAACCTTTTAAACCTAATGTAATTTAAATATATACTATGCATGCAACATGCATAAAAGTATTAGGTAATGTACTTAGGTAAATATTAAACATTAGCACAACAACATTATGCAATTTCAAAGGAGATACGAGTAAATATATTAACCTATGTCTATTACGATTTCCTAATAAATGAATTAATTTGCGAATTATCTGTAAAACTATTTTTAATGTTGCCTATATTAGAATGTAAATAAATGCGTAGTAAGTTAGTACGCTTTGATCAGCATTGCCGAACTATCTAACATTAAGTAGAATGCTGAATTAACTTCACGTAGAGAACATAGATCATTTCATTATATTATATCTATGTAATACCCTAATAACGAAATAAAGCCAGCAAGTATATAATATTGAATGGATTAATATAATTTAGAGATTTGCTCAGTAGTATAGTATAGGTTGGTATACTATGTACGTAAAGGTAATAAATGCATAAAGTTTTATGAGTAAGTGTGATGTCACAGTCATAATAGTTCTCTAAGGCTTCTCTGTATCTTCACTTATGTATTTACGTCGGAAATTGCAATTGATTAGTGGGTTAAGTAACTAGAATGAGATTGAAGTGCGAAGTACACCTTGCATTACATTAGTCCATTTGTTTCACCGCGGGGCATAAAATATCTCTGTCTCTTTTCCATCTATAACCAAACCAAAGCTGCACAAAGTCAATTCCTCGATAATAAATAAATAAAAGATCCAAATGGCCAGTTGTAAAAATGAGAAGGGAGAGATGAATTGTTTTATTGGAGAGGAAAAGCCGGCATCTCCTATAATAAACTTTTAGCTGCTTCGTTAGCTAGCTTAACTATTTGTATGTATGTATATTGAATGCTGTATAAAATATAAGGTATTTTTGTGTGTATAGCACGAGTAGTATACTAAAGGGATTGTTTATCTATGAAATGAAAGCAGCTCTTTCTTTACTTTATATATTTACGACTGCGACGTAAACGTGAGTTTGACGAGTGAGGAGATGAGATCGTTTAAGTTTGTTTGTGTGCCTGATGATGGGATTGTGATTGTTAGCGATGGCTTTTGAACTGGACTGGACTGTGGACTGTAGTCTGAGTGTCCCTCTCTCTAATTGTAACTAAATGACAATACAATCAACTCACTGTAATAAATCTAAAACTTTGGTTATATATTTAGTAGCGGTCTGGTCGGGAAAAGACAGTCTGGCACTATAACGTAGGGTGGACCTTATTTGTAAACATAAATTACTATTTGGGAAACTACAAGAAGTTTTAGCGAATTTTAGGAAACGAAAACTAACTTTGTAAGATTGCAATTAAAAATAGAAATATTTTGAATATTTTGAAATATTTTGTACATGCCTTGCAATTTGTCAGTTTTGTTTTAGCCAAATTCAGTTGAAAAATACCAAAATTCAGGTATAAATTTCAAAAATATTCTTTTAAAATTATTAAATATAATTAAAGTCATTTTTGATTAACTACGAAATTGAAAATTACAAATCATAATGCAACTCGCAACTATTAATCATTATATTTATTCTTTATCATATTTTTGGTTTGTCCAAAAGTGACATTTTTTTCCAAAAGCAACATTTCTAATATGACCTTATTGATAATTTAAATACATTTTAAATATGCATCATTAGTTCCTGATTTTTATATTTTCATCATACTTTATTTGTGTTTGTACAAATATATAGGACAACCCTAGCATCTAAGTTCATGAACATTTTATATAAGTGTTAGAAGTTAAGTAACTTTAAAGCTAAAGGGAATCCAATGTAATTGCAAACATTTAGATTGAGTTTAACTAACAAGCATACCATAAGCATAAGCTACAGATAGAGTATCGTAAGAGATACATAGAAGAAATGCTAAATAAATTAGAATCAAACAGGTCCGTCCTTTGGTTCGCGTCCATTCGATTTCCACAGTGTCGGCTTTTTCTTTGATTTGAGTTCACTTGTGCAGAATCTCTCTGCTCCTGTCATAAAAGGATTATTGGCTCCTTTTGTAGATGTTGTGACGGCAGAGGTTCCGATAAGATGTAAATAGTCGTAAACCGAATGACTCTTCCCTCAACTGAGTAATTTCAAATTTCAACTATTACATATATACTTATTGACTTCCGACGTGACAATAAGGATTTTAAGCTTATATCAGTTATATTAGGGTCAATAGACACTACAGAGAGTGTTATCTCTTATTTTACACACTAATTCACACCTTTTCCAGTCCTCTGTATAAATACAATCCAATGTAGACAGATATATTGTAGTTGTAGGAAAGTAAATCCATTTTATTACCTTTGTCAGGCCAGGCCAGGCCAGAGAGATTATGATAACCTCCTTATTCAGAAAACAGGACAGAGTTAAATAGTCAAAAGTCAAAGAGAAAATAGAACGCCCGTCAATTCAGGGCAGCATTAGATATTCTGGCGTCACAATCACAAATAAATACATAAAACAAAGATTCCAAAATTATTATATTTCATGTCACTCATTTATGGAATTCATAAAAAATCCCATCAAGGAATTAATGACTATAAAAATATGGAACACTCTTTGCGTTGTATTTGTATGTACGTAATAAACTATTGTAAAACTTGTGACAATTATTTATTGGTAGGATTATGGATTTCCTCGACTTTAATCCTTTAGCGAATTTCGGCTGCCTTTTGAATTGGATTTGAATTCATTACGGGAGAAGGAAAGAGATCATGATAGAGATTTGTATTTATTTCAATATTCACTAAACACGGTAAATCGTCTGATTGATTTACTGAAAGCAAAATTCCATCAATTATACGATTGTCCATGTTTTTGGGCATACTTCGAAGTGCGATATCACAAATATTTACGCATTGTGAATCCCTCTAATGTAAAGTAAGTTATTAATATTATATTATTATTACACTGTAAAATGAGATGAGCGCAAAATCCGGTCCAGTTTATTTTATTATTTTATACAATCACAAGGGAATTAGGGATTGTAAAATAAAATATAGCTTTTTAACTCTTTTATTATTAGAGATGAACGGCGTAAGGTTTTTATTGGAGATTTGAGAGCCTAAAGAGAGACCGAGTGTTTTTACGACTCAACTTGACTTGGTGAAATATTTGCCATGAACTCATTCTCAGGCCAGGCATAATCCAATGGTTTTAGAATAATTACAAAATCCACATTTATTATTATTAGGACAATAAGTTCAGGTGATTTAGTTTTAGTGAGCAATTAGTTTGCATCAGTTTATTGTAATAAACTGCAGAGTTAAGCCCTAATAAATTCAAAAAATGCGTCATTGTTCTGTAATTAAATTGTTGTAATAAATATCTATATATATTAATGTATTCATATCTGTTGCATTGACGTGTATAATCGTAATGAATACAGGTAGCATCACCCTGTTGTATAATATTAGTAATTACCGTTTCAGGGATAGGATATGCAATTCCAAGAAAAAGTGTAGTCAACTAGCCAAAATTATTTTGTGCTAAAAATTAGAACTTAATAAATAAATATCGTTTTATGCATAAGCCTTGTAATATGAAGATAATGTTTCCGGCTTACGATCTTTATCCCCATTACACACGAAAATGCGCATAAGGTATGTTAATCCGAGCTCTGATTATTATTGATGCAGAAAATTAGAGTTTGATGAAAACCCAGAAGCATAATGGAATTAATGACTACCACAGAATAAAGAATAATACTGTATAGATAAAAGCTTCTGCCATTACAAAATCTAACATTGTAACCATAAATGGATTAATTTCTTAATGAATTTTGAACATGTTGCAATTTTCAATGTAGTTAAACTATGATGAGCAAACGGGTATTTATTTACTTGCAATTTACATCTGAAAGTCAAGCTACCTTCCAACTTTCAGCTTCTGTTCCCTGCAGATCCCAATTAACTAATTAATTATTAGAATGAACGCAATTACTTTGGTATGTCTTTTGGCATTGGCTTTCTCAGCCTCTGCCTTGAAAACTAGGGAACCTGTGCAAGGAATCGTTGACTGTGGTAACCATAAAATACGATTGCTCTAATTAACATTCTAATCATTATGAAAAAATTGAAATATTTATTGTATCTTTTCCAGGATCTGCTGGAGAGCTCAGCGAGATCAGAGTTGATGACTGCACAGTTTCCCCTTGCTATTTGGTACCGGGACGGGAATATAATGTTGAAGTCGACTTTGTCGCAAGTAAGTAAAACTCATTTTTCTTTTCAGAAATAAACGAGCAGAAATTTCGAGACAATTTTGAGAGATTGAAAATTTTAAAGCTAATTTTTGTAAAATAATTTATGGATGTGTAACACATTTAATCTAAACATATATTAAAAATTCAATAAGCGATTATTTCCATGCAGGTGCTGACAGTAGTGCTCTTAACTGGAAAGTTATCGTCACCGTGGGCATTGGTGGATTCCCAATTGCCGATTTGCCAATCGACGGAAATATTGAAGCTGGAAGGCTGTACAGACTCCAGCATTCCCTTCCTATTCAAGATACTCTTGCTGGGGTAAGAACTACTATTTTACTCTAATTATAATTTATTTTTTTGGATTGTATTAATTTAATTATAAACTTTCAGGTTACTGTTCGAGTTAAATTCGAAATCACAGATGTAGCTAGCGGCAGAATGGAAATTTGCGCATTGGCTGATGCAACAATCGCTCCTGTTGAAACTACTACTGATGTTAGTATCTAAATTATATTAACTAGAAGTCTTAAATTGTATAATCATATCATAGAAGCAAATTTTAATTCATATTGTATGTCACCTATTGTACAAAATAAAAACTAACTTATTATATTCAGAAAAGCTTACCTTCTGCTTATTAAGCTTATTTATTAATAAACTAATGATTATATTACCGGGAATATGAGTAAATATTAATAATTATTTATTTATTGGCTGGTGTTGAAATAAAAATAGAAATCCACTACATATATCTAGAATATTTTATTTGGTTAGATGGATAGTAAACAGAAATAAAAATAAATAGTTGAAATGACATTCAAATATGGTCACAAACGTTTTAAGACCTTTATTAGGAAAAGATCATTTATTTTGTATTTTTACCTGCTTTAGTTAATTTTCTTGAAAAATAAAATTAATGGGTAGTTTGACTTATCTAGTATGTAAGGGCAAAAGAGACAGTAGATTCTACGATTAAAGCAGAACTAATTTGTGACGCTGATATATACATTTACAAGGGAGGTTAAGGAGGAGTAGAATCTGAAATAGTGTAAGCTAAAGCCATAGTCCCTACTTGGCCATTAAAGAAAACCGAAAGGGCATTTCCAATTTTTGATTTATTTTAATGTTATTTATTCCGAGGTGGAGGCGAAACGAATTTACTGAACGGAGCGTAAACTTTATTCATTGACTTTTTCCTGTCTGCCTTTACTTTCGATGGATTGCTTCCATTATTCCTTCCCTCATCTAATTTCTCACTGGAGAATTTAAACCTCATTGTTATTGAAGTGAGACTCCAACTCTTGTGGCGTGACTCCTACTCTCTAAACTTATTAAGTGCTTGCAAAGGCGCTGTAGACGAATAATTTGTCTGTCTGTCGCTCTGTCATAATGTACATGGACACTATAACTTGTGACGGGGAGTATGCCGAATTCTGTGAGATTTGCTACACATTCCATATGGCTAAGAACCAAGGTTCGGTTCTTCGGACAAAATCGGCCACACCCCATGGAGTTCTGGTCACGCCCACCAAATTTTGGAATAGCAATAAATGGCAAGTTGGGGCAAGTGGAAAATATGAATCTCAATTTGCTCCAGACATGGGGCACTGTACGACTCCATTAGAATCCAAAACTGCAATCTCTAACATGTCACTTAAACTATTTTCATTAAAGAAACTAGTTTTTTAGTGAAAGCGTGTATTTAGCTCATCCGTTTTGCCATGGTTTATTTATTTAGTCAGCCCAGCGTAGAAGCATTCTAACCTAACTCTAAATTCTAAAGTTTAAAAATGAAAATTGGGCATATATGATAGATGGAGAGAGTAATAGCCAAGAACACGACCCTTTGGTTCTCTTGCCTTCTCTATTGACTTTACACTCGATTCTCTACTACTCGTGGATCAGATCACATCCTTTGCATCATTCCCTTTTCTACTCACTCACACTTCAATTTTGAATCAATTAGATCTTGACTCAAGCGACAGAGTGTAAAAAAGCCGAGAATTTTATTCCGTGTCGTGACCATGACGGAGCGAGTGAGGAGATCATATTATTAAACGAGGCTCTATTGTGCCCGTGCATTGTTATGTTGTGTTATCATATCCTGCGGGTGGTTTCTATTCGCATTTGACTTGGCTACATAAAACTATCAGCTTACGGAAATCACAACCTGCATTATTTATAGTAACATGGTATTTTCTTTACTTAAATTCATCGCGAATTTAGTATTGCAATTTTATAGATATGCCAAATTGTACATTCAGGATATTATCTATTAAATATTCCAAAGTCAAGAAAATATTTTCAAATTAATTGCCAGAATGCATCTAAAATTCTAATTTAATTAGCAATAAAAAATTTAAAAAAATATAGGTAGGTAGGTAGGTAGGTAAATCTTTATTGTGCTTCTCAGATTATTAATCTATATACACAAAGCTTTTATATCAAATCATCATATATATAACCAACATTTATGAAGTGCTAGGTGAGTAGGGAATAGGATAATTACGAAAATACATCCCCGCTATCATGACGAAACGCGACATCCCTAAACACCTGCACTTTTACCAAACTTTAACATCTCAAAAATTTTACAACTGTTTAGCCAATTAGATCAAAATTATGCCAATAATCTCTCCCTCTTACATTTAACAAAATACACAATTTTCACTACATAATGACACACAAACAATGGCCACTATAGAATTTCCTCACATATAAGGCAGAAACCTACACTCTTACAACTAAATATAGCAGGTACAGGGAAGTTAACCGTTTAAAGTTCGACTCAATTAAACCGCGATTTACACGAACGAAACCCTAAGGCTCAGTTTACACGTAACAGAATGCAGAAAAAATTATATATTACCTGGCCCCCTATGTTAATTGGCCTTTACAGAAGTTATCCGTACTACTCGTGTAGACGGAGAAAAAAAAATATAATTTTCCACTGCACCCGTATTAAGCATAAAAATCCAAATTAGTTCAGTTGCAGTTTTACAATGTAACATAATGCTTATTTGCAGTAAATTAAACATTTGGCAGCCAGATGTGCTCCAAAGATTCAAAGATCCGAAACTGTGCTTTAGCTGATTTTGCATAGACGACGATTTTTGCTTCAATCCATAATTTTAATAACAATTTGTTTAAGTCTAAACTTTCGTCGGTCTGTAAAATCGGGGTTCCTTTTCTATTGTGACTCATATTTAAACCAACTTTACACGTACATTGCCTACAACATTGAGACACACTCTTAGCAAACTGTCACAGAGTCAAATCTAACTCAGTTTGTCACAATAGCCAAGCGAATCCAATCCCGTCCACAATAATGTATGAAATGCACTTATGTTACGTTAGCCACGTCCAATAGGAACAATCTACTGCAGAAAACAAAAAATAATTTATGTGTATTCCTCCTATCCTCCTGTACTGTTTATATTTATCCTCTTACTTTATACGCTCATCTCATTTGATCTTTTTTGCTTTGTTTGAATTTCCTTATACTTATACATAGATCTTCACTATCTGTAAACTAAAATAGAGGAGAGGACACCTAAGTAAACTTAACGTGAGTCTTTTTACAGTTTGTGACAGAACTAAGCCTTATTTATACGTGTGTTTACTATTATTGTGGATGTATCTTGTTGATTTCATCCTTTTGATCTCCTGCTTTGGCTCTTATATCAAATTTAATGCGCTGACTCTGACATATTACTTTGTACTCTGTGTGTATGTTTATACAGAAGAGAATTGTAAGTAAAGTAAAGCATAGAAATGGAATCCAATCCAATCCACTGAAACAAATTGCAATGTTCAATGAATAGAGCAATAAAAACTCTCACCCCCTGTTTACCCAACTCTGTGTGCCATTTTAAATTTCAAATCTCCTTTATTATTTATGCAGGAGCTCTGTACTTCAAATACAAATAAACGAAACTCTTTTCAAATAACCTTTACTTACGTGACATGTAGTTGTAGTTAGTTACCTTCTGCTCTCAATTTTAAACATCCCCCATCCCACATAAATATAAATGTGTAACTACTTTGTTATTCTTTTGTCATATAGCACTGTGTTTGTAATTTAATCTTGTTATGATTGTTTAATACCCAATAAGACCTATGAATTTTGCATTGACTTTATATGAACAGTTGTCACTTTGCATACAGATCTGTAAGTAAGGTCCTTTATTAGTGCATATTGAATATTAAACGAAATCACATTATGATTCACAATTGTAGCGTAATACATATTATATATAGTAAGGGTAAATTTTAGATGTTTCATATTGTCAGTGTAGATTTAATATTTTATAATATAGAGTAAATAAAGCTACATTCCATTTACTGTTCCTGTTCTATTAAGGAAAAGGTTTAAGCAAAGAATATCTGCTATTCAGACTAAAAATACTTTTTGTTTGCGTATTTGACAATTTTTATGGAAACAAAGAGAAAATTTAATTTTCTACCATGTACCATGCACTTTACGATATTATTAATCTAGATATTATGTATTTATAAAAATACTTTATACAAGTAGACTACATCCGTCTGTGAAATGATTTTTTTGCATTCTCATCATTATAAAAATCGTACACAATTTGTTTCCCTTTACTTACAATTAGAGATTACCTGAGCATGTTAATTATATTGCAGCTGCGTAAATACATATAAATGCATTTGTGAATATACATTTAAGAAAGAATATGTGTGTAATACTACGTATGTATGAATGCAAGTGAAGAGTATAGAAATAGGGAGGCAGTTAGTATGAGTTAAGCTAAAGTGTGGCGTCAAAAAGAAGCGGATGTCAATTTATCTTCCAGATCGTCACAAAGTAGTTCCTATCCATTTCTTTTCGTGTTCTGTCCAAATCCCGTGTTCTTCTTATTGTCCTTTTAGACTCATTTAGTCTTTACTATATACTTTATATAGGAACAGACAGAACGACAAATGAATATAAGAGCCAAGACAGACAGACAGAGACAGACAGACAGACAAAGTGCAAAGCAAAGAATTGCACTGAAAATCCAGGAAGACGTGAAAGATATATTTATTTCCTTATAAGGATATGTACTATACATTACATACTTATTTATTATTAGAGTATGTACTTATGTACCTATAGATATAGTAAAAACGTGTGTTTGTATGGAATGGACGATGATATGGACATATAAGAGGATTGTGTACGTGAATGATAAGATGGATGTGAGCATTGAGCCGAACACTCGCCCTCCGCTTCCAATCTGTGTCACAATTTACGTAAAATATTGCCATACGGCTACTGCCTAATCTACAAAGATTTGTGGCATCGCATCGCCCAGCAAAAGCATCTTCTCCTTTCTATATCTTTATATATAACACTTTCCCCCTAACAAATTCCCTATACTCTGTCTATATACATAAGTACAAAAGAAATCTAACTTTCTGCATAACAGAATTTCTATGTATAATATTATGCTGAATTGGTCTTTTTCCAAGTTACGAATAAATAGTACCTTTCTTCCTTTCATTAAACCATACGTTACTAGAAATAATGTCTCAGAGTGCAATATCGTTATATAGAACCGATATTTCAAGAATTTTAATCTAACAGACGCTTATATGCAATTTTCTACTTATTTGACAATGATTTCTAATATTTTAGCAATGTGTAGTTAATACATATAATTAAATATTAAATAGGACAGCGTATTGTGTAAGGACTATTTATTAAAATAATGGACAAAATCGTGAGATTAATTTTAGTCAAGTAAAGAACTCTTTATTAGTTTTAAAGCCAAAGGAATTTCCCAACAAGTTCTTTTATGTAATATGTATGCAAAGTAATTATTTCTTTAGGCATATAAGAATTGTGATATATATTTAAAGAATTAAGCCGAGCGTGAGTAAAGTGTAGGATAAATATATTTATTTATTGTCGAGATTGAGTAAGAAGGATGCGTGAGGGATGTTGATGATGACAGAAGAAGATTGATGGTCTGCCATTGAAATGAGACAAATAGTTGCTTACGCCGTGTTGACTTGACCATTTGACATTTGGCTGAGCCCATTTGGATTTCAGAATTGAGCTGACGACGAAAGTACGAAAGAAGATCACTTTGTCCGAAACTAGGTGGCCTGTGACTGGGCTCGTCTCCCTTATTCTCCCGTCCTTCTATCTGTCCTATTGAATTGCCAAGCACGCATTAAACATTAAAGAGAAGACGAGGAGACGCAGACGAGAGCAGTTTTCTCATCCTCTCTAATCCAATACAATGCAATTCTCCCTTTTTGGCTTTAGAACTGGACTAGGAATGGACATACGTATATAAGTACGTATACTGTAATAATAACAATCTGGAAAATTGGATATTCAAAGAACAAATACAGAAATAAATCCAAAGAGTGAAGTAATAAATGGATACTCAAAATATAAATCTCTTTCTCCCTCCCTTTAGTCAGAAAATAAAACAAAAATATGAGTACAAATGAGTAAATTTTAGTTGACATCATCGGGAATTTCTTAACTTATTGCTGGGGAAGATTTAGTTTTTGACTGGACAATGCTCAATTTAATCAATTTAATTCAATACACCAATATATTAGCTTTAATACCCAGAAAAGTATGTATTGTAACAAAGAATTCATATAAAAGGGGAGAAAAATGAATTCTTATCATTTAAATGCTCTTTTCCATAATTCTGTCTAATTTTTTGAATTTAATTTGATAGTGTACAAGTCACAAGTTATTTAGAATTCAATACTATACTCTATATGTCTCTATCTCACTGTCGTCAATGATTTATACTTTAGTAAGCACTTATTTAATACATACGCTTTGCCACTGTTTGCTTAGATTAGAATTAGAAAATACAAATAAATCTCCATTAGCCAATGCATTTGTATATATAAAGTATTTATGAATATTCTAGTACGATAACAAATGTCTTATTAGTATGAGCAAGTTTTTGAAAATCAATATTAATGACTGGAATTTAGCTTTTTTCTTTGCGCTATTCTCTAACTAAAATTACTATCACTCAAAATAACAATAAGATTATTATTAGTTAGATTGGGGATATAATTGGATTGCTTTTAACAAGACAGACAAATCAGACGGGACATCAAAGAACTTACTCAACACATACATGGAAATATCCTAACCAGATCACAAATGCAATCTTGTTATGTAACTGACTGCTATTATATATGTATTCTACTATGTCATTATATACTTAGCAATGCTCCCATATTCTAAATAAAGTAGGAAATAGGGCAAAAACCATTCACATAAACTAGACTAAGAATTTCCATTTCTAAGAGGCTAAACCTAATCTCTAGTTAGCAGAGCAGAAGAGGAGTATAAGTAGAGTAGCTAATAAGTTAATGCAAGTAAATTAGTATTCGGGTGTTAGGGGGAAATTGCTCGCATTTAATACGCTGAGCTTCTACGTAGTAGCAGATGTACTAACAATGTAAAGACTCAAAGACTAATTGCAAGCGTATTTATGCATGTACATACAATGTGTATATTTAGCCTCACTGTAAATCCCCTAACCCCTAAAACTAATTCCTTTGCCCTATTCCCATCTTAATACACTTTATATTAAGGCAAGGGCTCGGAAATGCATGAAATACATAGCTGTTCAATTATTTTTGTGTTATTAAGTCCCAAATGTCATTACCAATTTGATTATTTGATTATTTTATATATTTGTCATCAATTTCTGCAAAAGAATGGATTTAAAAAGCATAAAAAATATTAAAGCATTTAGTAACTTACAAAAGAAATACTTACTGAAATTCAAGAAATTCTGAAACAGGAAAACTTTGAATAATTTTTGGATCAAGTGCAAATACGCACAACATTTCCCCAATGTAAAAATAAGTCTAAAATGACACCTCGATAAATCCCTTAACAAAAATAGCCTAGCTTTATGAATTTTTGCAAAAGAAACCTAATTTTAGATGAGCGAACCTTTTTATGAGCATTATTGGACAGAGTTTTGCAAGATACAGGGGGGTTTGGGTGTATTTTAGTGATTCCGAAGTAAAAAGAGCGAATATGTGCAACTTCAAATAATATTATGGCATTTATGAGTAATAATATTTTGGATATTTTGTAACATAAATACATGCATATCCAAGCCACTACTTTATTCATAAATTTCTGTGCCTTAGACACTGAGCTGGACAAGGGTGACAATTATCATGAGAATTGTCACAAATGTAAATGTAGCTCTGTCCGCATATTTAAAATGTTGGTTATTGTATTGATTTGCCTTCTGGTTTTCCTTCCTCCTTTCTGACCACTCACTAAATGTGTCACTCTGTATTCATGATTGGACTAATAATATATGGATGCACGGACAATTAAGCCATTATGCAAAAAGGAAGGGAAATGGGATTAATACTTTGTTTGTGCTTGACAATGCGGGTTACAATGTCAATGACAGTGGCAACACGTGTGTCGTCTCTTTTATAATGTCACATTTGACTTCCAACAGCATCCCGACGTCGCTATCCTTTCCCCATTTAATTAACGAGCCGTGTAGAGATATATGGCGACTGGAGCTGGAGACTAGACTAGAGACAGATTCAAATGAATGATGAAAGGGTCCAGTCCATACACAAAATACAAACAAGCTGCCATTATATTATTATTTAACTCCCCTTTACTATACTTATTTGCACACATGCACATTACCTACATCCACTTAAGTTTAAAAACTCTCCCTCTAAATAAATAAACTAGATTTACTACAATAGATTTTGAGAACTTTGAATTTGTCAGGACTTTGAAAAAAAGTGTATTTTAACATAATATTTGTATAATAATAAAGCTCATGTGGTAAATAGTGCCTGGTGTGCTCCAAACAATATTTTTCGCTGAAAAATAGACAAAGATTGCACAATTACTAATTATTTTTGAAACTAATGAAATATTTCACTTTTAATGTGCTGTCAAGGATAAAATATGTTGCCCACATTTCGTTTCAGCTTAAGACCTACAAAAACAAGAGTATGTGGCTATGCAACAACATTTTAAATGTCAATTGTATATTATTAATTCACTCATTGTCATCAGTTGCAGCTCTACAGGTAATTCATTCTTTGATTGACATTATTGACATAATGTTACATATATTTACGTAATAAATAATAAATAGTTGTTCTACATATTACCACATTAGTAATTGGGATGATTTTATTTGGTTGGTTAAGTGCCTAAAGGGAGATGAATTTTGTCCAAAGGAAATGCTAAAGGAATAAGTTGAGGGATAATAATGAAAAGAGATGAGAATGAGATCTGTCTGTCTTGTCTGTCCGTCTGTGCTCTGTCGGTTGATTGTGAGGGAGGTGGATGTGAGTAAGCAAAAGAGTTAAAGAATTACATACTTGCATGGAATACATAAAGATGAGCTATCTTGGAATATTTCCTTACATGCATTGCACTGTGTTGTATTACAAACAAGAAATATGTGTGTTAAAGAACGTACATAGAATCGTGAATGTTAATTGTGTTACTTTCTTGTGTATCTGCTTATTGTATTGTTATAGCACGTCTTATCTTTTAAGTGT
Source organism: Tomocerus mixtus (assembly GCA_034694165.1). Lineage (NCBI taxonomy): Eukaryota > Metazoa > Arthropoda > Collembola > Entomobryomorpha > Tomoceridae > Tomocerus > Tomocerus mixtus. Next base: position 4,824 of record JAQFYC010002075.1, on the reverse strand, counting down.
TTTCTCTGCTCATCTACCTATAGTACATATATAAATATCAGTTTACAATATTCATACATAGAAATTAGATATACATATACAGATTTTAGAGTCATTTTTCACAGTTGTTAGCCTTATATAGAGTATTACCCAGTTGTAAATGTAATTTCCATGTAAGTACAACTATATATTTAGGATGTAGTTATATGGATTCAATAAAATATGAGTAAGTAGTTGTTGTGTTTCGGAAGGGCGCGGTGCCTTTCTGCTCGGGGGGAGTGCTTTGATGGACGTGTCAAAATTCCAGACAGGTATTGTAACCCGAGAGATAAATGGCTCAGGCGGGCAGGGCAAACACCACTCTTTCCAAATGCTGACATGAGCTGTCCGCGGTAATTTACTACGGCAGGCCATTTCTACAATACAACAATATAAGGGATCCCTTTTATACTTCTATAAGTATAATAAATACATAAGTCAGTCTAGTCTCTCTAGTCAAGTCTCAACAGACAGACAGACAGCACAGACGGTTAGTAGTTTACAGCAAAAGGCCGACTAACTACATCAACCCTTATATATGCACATACTTTTCTCTGTTGCAATATTACATATACTTACATGTACTTTAGTCTAGGCTTTATATTTGTACATCTTTTATCTTTTACATACTAGCTTACATCTTTTATATGTACTAGAATATCTGTAAGTAGTATAAGTATATTCAGTTTGTTGAGTCTCCATCAGATCGGACCCTCAAGGCATTTAGAAAAGGCAAATCTGTATCTCCCCATATATTTAACTTAACAACATAACATAACAAACCCAGTACTATCTGTACAGACATAATAATAATATTTATTACATCTATCTAAGTATTATTGGCTAAAGCTAAAGAGCTACCTAACTCTATACAAAGTACAGAAGTGCAATTAGACTACATGCTTCACTATTAACACTTTTATATCATCATTTCATCACATGTTTACCTTACCCATCATATTTTAATGAAGGTATTGTATAAAACAAGGTACCAAATACTGTGTATATGTATCTAAGTGAGTATTATACTATGAATAATAAAAATCCAAAAAAATATGAAAGGCTAGAAAACTCAGCATTCAAAATCATTTAATTGAAGGTATTTTATTTTGATAAAAGAGGAATCCATATTATACATATGGATTGTCAATATGTGCTATAAATAAATAGCCAGTGTAAAATGCTGAAAATAAATGATTATACGTAAAAATGTCCAAGAATAGTCGGAGGAAGAAGGAATTCAAGACACACAGTAAATGTCTTTTAATCTTAATCTCCATATTTAACAGGAAGAAGAAAAAAGAGAAAAGTTAAACGATCGGCTCTTCTTAATTCCCAAATCCATTTAATTTATGATATATTTAAACTGTCATCATCACATCACTTCAGTGCATCATTCAAGGTACCTACATATCAGTAGACCAGCACCATCACCTATTATAGTACATACTCATCATATTCCTTATGTACGTATAATAATAACTAAAAGAGATGCAATTTAAAACTCTTTTTCATAAAAATACAAACATTATCCTATTACCTTCCCATGCTAATAAAATTTGCCGTAATCATGCCTATTTCATATACCTAAGATACGAATAGGACTAGTAAGTAATAAACACATAGATTAGAGGATTACATACCCAAAGTACATACACACCAAAGCAAACCACCATGTAAGTGGAAAAGGGGAAAGTGCAGGCCTGCCGATTGTATACAGTGAACTGGTACTTTCATAGTTAAATGAGGTATCATGTTATTAGATGATTATATTGATAGATGAGCCCGTCTAATAAAATGGAGCCGAAGAGGACTTAAATTTGAGGAGAAGGTGCAATTTAGCGATCCCGACCAGCCTCCAGCCTGGACACGACAGACTTAGGTACTCAAATTAAACTTTCTCAGATTCAGAGCAGAATTCTGACGAGACGAGACAGTCTCGCTCTATATTACATAGAATTTGTATCTATTTACCACTCTTATGCTTATTTGGGTGTAAAGCTATACTTTATGTAGTTAAGTGAACATAAAATGCCTTAAGTAATAATAATAGTAATACTGTCGCTGAAAATTGGATCGGATTCCATTTCTGATGCTCCATGGGTAAATGGGTACCTATGTCATGTCATCTCTTAGGCTTTCGTGTCTCGCTACTCGCAGAATTCAATTTATCGACATCGAGGATGAAAACTGGAACTAAACTGATTTTTGGATCGCGATTCACAGGCACCCCTCAAGCCTCAAGTCAAAAACCAAACCACAGACAGCCAGAAATCTGAACTCTACTCTACTTTTAGATTTTAAAGTGTAAACTGTCTATTTTTTAAATTGAGACGGCCGAAAGTTGAGGATTCAGAAGGGAAGAGAAGCACCTCCAAATGCAAACCATATATTACAGTTACCTACCTTAGTCACATAACTCCCCATTTATATATTTAATGATAATAAATGTTGTTAAATGAAGGAATATTGTCCAATTCAAACTGACTAGACGGGAAGAGCGCCGACTCCAATCCAAATTCAGCTGACATGCCATTGACAGTTAAATTACATCCTCTTACGAAAACGGATCTTTAAGCGTTTCCTTGTACTCAATAACTAGCTATCATAAAATAAGCAGACGGACAACACTCTACGGTATGTAAGTATACATAGCAGAAATAGTACTAGAAAATCAAGACGGCTTGGCAAGATTGAAGGGAAATTTTATTCCTCTGCGATTACAGGATTACATGAAAGATCTCTGATTTCCAGCCTTATAATTTCTGGATCGTAAATAGTCTGGCATCTTTTGCCTACAAATACATCACTAATCACTATAATGAATGTAGAGCAAGCAAAGTTACTTTAATTATAATATAATACATAATGGAGCTTTTTAGACTTAATAAGCACTGCACATGAATTTCGTAGTATTTTTGGAATATAAAATGAATTGGACTTCTTAAATGCTGAAAAATCTCTACAGAAAGATATTCTACGCTTTTCGTTCAAAGAATATTTATTTTATTTGAATCTTTGGATTTCCTAGGTTGAATTAACATTCGGGCTAAGATATAAATAATGTAAATAGGTTTGTGAGGTAGAACGTGAGCAAATTTAATTAATAATTAAGCCATTGATGTAGATATTTTGGTAAAAATTAAAGCCCATGAATTTATACACTTTCACAATTTCTATCCTTTAAATCCCTGGAATATTTTTGTGAATTCGTATTGGGTTTGGGCGATGCTACTGCAAGTGGCAGAAATTCCACCTCCAGCACAATCTCCGTTGTCCCTCCCGATTGACCAAAATGCTAAAAGACCAATGTGATTTGCATTTGCCCAGTTGACCAGTTTTTGAGCATGAGCGAGGTTAAATATTCTTCCGTTGAAATTCCTTCCAAGCATTGGAGTCTATTTCAGTACAAGTGACAATTTTAATATTTATTTATATTTAAGTGGGCCTCATTATAAATTAAAAATAAAACTTACAACACCCAGCATTTTCTTAAGGGTCGTATCCGATTTTTCTGGCCAGATTTCTCGCATGTTCCTCAACACTGATTTGGCCGCCCCGATTACGGAATCCCCCCAATCGGAACTCGCCCCGCTGAATTCCATAGCCATTGGCTAATGTATACATAACTTTATTTTAATTCTTTTCATTTTCATTAAAAATTCCAACATTTTTACTATAAAAATACTCTTAAGTCGAATTTCAACAAAAACTCAAAATTTTTACTACAAAATTTATGCGCAAAAATTGCAATTCACTGTAAAAATTTGCAAAAACTGAAACTTTATCTTAAAAATAAAATACCTACTAAAAGCGGAATATTTTTTTTAAATTTGTACTTACATTGACGATATCCACACGAACTCCATTTTTCTTGGCAGCTTTTAAAACATCGGAGCCTAAAGGAGGGTTCAGTCCGTAATCTTCAGCTTGTACCATTAACGTAAAACTGACGGTTGTGTCTGGTCTCTCCTTCTGTACTTTGGCCAATGCCTTCGTCACACGATCCGTGTCAATTGTCGACTCGACGTCAATGTCCAAATGATTACTTTTGACCACGTCCATTACTTTCTTGTAGGCCCCAGCAAGGGAATCGACAGAGTTGCACAATTGTTCAAAATAAGGGCCAACAGCCCCTCCAGTGGCAATAATGAATCTTCCCCCGATATTTTGAAATTGCCGAATCGGTCCTAAAATTGCTTCGTCATTAAGATCATTAGAAGCCCCCCATTTTGGAACACAACCTTCGGTACTTCCCAAAACAAAAGCTAATGTAAAGTCTTTCTGGCCAGTTTTCTTGTAGATATCCATAAGGGTGGGACCCTTTAACATCACATCGTAGTAAGGTGCAAATTTAATTGCCGAATCTGTAAAATAAGAGAATAGATTTCAAAGTCGTGAAAAATATTCACCAATTACTTGATATTGAATTGTTTTCTATAAGAATTCCATTCAACTTGGCATACCAAATCACAATTTCTCTTGTAAAGCCATTTAATTTAAATTTTACGAATTTCTAAAGAAATTACACTTTCGTTGCATAATTTTTAGTATGTTAAGTAAGCAAAATTTGTTTTCACATAACTACACCATGCATGCAAGTATGCAGTAACCTTTTCACCAAAAATACTGAATTATTACGAGTTAGTTAAACTGCATTTTTACTTAAATCTTTTAAATAAAAATTTAGAGGAATTCATTTTTTCAGGTTTAAGCTTTTTCTTAATTGGGTTAAAGTAAGCCTTATGTAGCACAGGAGGAGTGAGGAGGAGGAGGAGGGAAATTGATGAGGAGTGAGGAGGAGGA